>JAPKLY010000013.1:1595746-1642481 GCA_026898435.1 Prunella vulgaris | reverse complement strand
TTTTTCTCCTCTTTCCTGTCCTATTTTCTGATAACAGTCTTAGTAATTTCATTACGTGGTCTCGAACAGTGCTCCTTCAATTGTGGTTTGGACTTGAATTCATTGATTACTTCTTCCTTCAGTTCTTACTGGCGCCTTATTGTTGCTTACATCCTAACTGAAATTTTCCTTGTGTCCATACTAGACATACACAGGAAGTATTTTGATTGCCGTTAATCCATTTACCAAGCTTCCTCATTTATATAATCTGTACATGATGAAGCAATATAAGGGGGCTCCGTTTGGTGAATTGAGTCCCCACGTCTTTGCTGTGGCTGATGCATCTTACAGGTTTGTCAAGTTCAATCTTTTATGTAAATACAATCAAGTTTATTTTACTGTAAATCTGACAACTGTTCTTCTGCTTGTGTTATATGCAGAGCAATGATGAGCGAGTGACGTAGTCAATCTATTCTGGTTAGTGGAGAAAGTAGTGCTGGAAAAACTGAGACAACAAAATTGATAATGTAGTATCTCACTTATGTTGGTAGCCGTGCTTTACGTGATGACAGAAAAGTGGTACAGCAAGTTCTGGAGGTTGGTTTTGGACTCTGTTCAATCATGTTACTTAGTTTATTATGTATTTATAGTTTAACAGAGACATCCACTTAACAAGAGAAAACCTGAATATTGTCTATTTATGCCTTGTAGAAAAGCTTAAAACTAAGGATCACAGAGTAGTGTGGCTTTAGATTAATCTTATAATATCGAAAGAAGTTGTTATTATTTATATTATTATTATTAATATTCTTAATTTTATATTGTTTAAAATGTTGGATTTTAAGCATTTTCTAAACATTGGTTGATTTTGATTAATTAAATTTGTTGTTCTGTTTCAATTTTGAAACTTGTTAACACCTGATCTGGTGGAATTTTTCTAACTATTTTTTCTCTCCATTTTAGTCCAACCCACTATTAGAGGCATTTGGCAATGCAAGAACCGTAGGGAATGATAATTCAAGGTATTATTCAGTTCTTTTTATTCCATACATCTGTGAATGATTCCTCTGGTATCTATAGTCTGGAAGGTATTATCGTTCGAGTAAATTTTGACTTTGCCTGTAGAGAGCGTGGTATCTTATAATCTTGCTTCTGAGCTTCTTGATTCCTTATATTTTATATCAGGCGCAAAGGCCGTCACTACACGGTTGTTGGAAATGGTAATTTTTCAATTTTTTGAATTTTTTTTTTACTTTTTTCAAAATTCTTTACAAAATGCATCATTTATTATATTTTATAGGAAAATAAAAGTGAAGTGGATAACTTTGGGAACACTCATTTGAGAAAGAATGGAGAGTATGTAAACGAGGAAGCCGCACGAAAGCATGTAAGTTGGTACACTTGTGATATTCATCTTTAATAATATTTATGTTTGCAATTTAAAGGGTAATAGATTAATGACCATTATTGCTTTATGAATTGTAGAATGAATGAAACAAAAGATTATTCAAGTTAATGATGATGGAATAAATCCACCTGAGAGAGAAACAATGATGGAGGTACTTGGTACACGAAGTGGATACGAGCGAGATATGGGATACGGGTAGTGCAATCAAGAAAGAATAAGGGAATAAGATGTGAATCTTCTCAATTGATGGAAACTGAAGAGAATTTATCAAGGACCCAATACGAGTTACAAGAGGCTTATTCCCTTATCAAGTCTCAACAAGAACAAATTAATCGTAATGAAGAGCAGCGTTTAAGGCAAGATGAAGAGATATCCAAGCAAAATGTTGAGATAGAGAGCCTGAAAGAAGGTCTAAATAGCATGAAGCAAATGCTTTTGGATTTTTGCACACAAAAGTTATCATAAGGTACGTACTTGTCATTACTTTATCTACATATTTTGGGCTAGCTTTTGCTCTTTTCTCTTTAGATGTCTTATTGGTCATTTTGTTTTTAATTCTTAAGTTGAATATTATTTTTCAATCATATGATATTTAATTATTGTGCATCGTAGTGTATTTTAAAATGCTTGAGTAGCAAAAGGGAATAAGGATTATGTTTTGATAAAGCCTCCACAGTCATCGGGTATTGAAAAATGAAATGAATGCATGTGTTTGTTTAGGATTAATCTTCTCTTGTTATTCATAGTTGAATTTAGTGGCTTTATATGAAGGGTTGTGTTTAACCTATGCATTTTAGTTGCTATTTATTTTGGTGAGGTTTCAATGTTAGTATTTTTCAATCTAGTTGTTTGATACAGAGCTTTAGAAAAAACTTTGTGATGAGTTTGCGTGGTTGGTTTAAATGGGTTTTAAATCGGACATTTTTTTATTATTATTTTAGGTCGTTGTTTTTCATTCTATCTTCTAGGATTAACCATAAGTTGAATTTGTGTCTCACCTTTGGAGCCGGGTTATAAATTTTTGCTTTTATATTTTATTTATAAAATTGCACATACTTATTAGTTTATTGTGGTGTATTTTTTATAGGAATATGAAGATTTGATCGTGGGATATGAAGACAAATCAAGATCAAGTTCAACTTGATTAATTTTTTTTTTTTTTCAATTTATTATGTACATTGGATTGTTTACATTGATAATTTTTTCTAGAGTTAGTTAATATTATTGACTTGAATTTATTTGGAGAATTATTATTTTCTTGAAATAAAATTATTATATTTTTAAATTTCTTATAACTGATCATACGAATGTTACATTATAGCACTTTATTGTTAAGTTGTTTGTAATCATATTATTAATAACATGAATTAATAAATGTAACAAAATATTCGTGGCAAATTAAATATTTAAATATCAAATATATAATTTTATGTAACAATTTATTTGTAACGAAAATAATTTTTTGTAACGAAATTTTTACTATCTGTACTAAAGTTTTTGTAACGAAAAATATTTCGTTACAATTGTATTGGTAACAAAATTATATTTTTTTTCGTTACAAAAACTATTTGCAACGGACTTTAAATGACCAACTTTTGTAACGGATGTTTCGTTACAAAAAGTATTTATAACCAAAAATGGTGTTTTTGTAACCAATTTTTTTGTTACAAAAAATGCATTTTTTTGTAGTGATTTATATACCTTGTTAATTAGTTTCTTTCCATAAAAATGTTCACTGGTTGTTTGGCTGTGTACTAGTCTGTGAATCTTGTAATTTTTTGTGAATTTTCTTTTTGTTTAAAGTTCTCTTTCAATGGTATCGTCGATCGAAACATTGAACATTGAGGATTTTCTTGACTAATTTCTTGATTTTATTTTTCACACTTAAAATGTCATACATACCAAACATTGGAAAATATTTTTTCTCAGTTCACATGCAGTGAGGTCTTCCAAACATATGTAATTGTTTATTTAGAAGGTACCGAACATCAACAAAGATACACTATTTTAACCATACGAAATGAACTCATGTAAAAATCATACCATTAACAAATTTCACGCATGCACAGTTGTAAGGTATAAATATATAGTCTTAATTTCTATATATTTTGATTTAGTATAAATGAACAGTTTCTATATTTTTATAAAATTAATTTTGTAATGACATAAAATTCTTTTCATGATAATAAATATTTAATCCCCCACATTCATGTGAAGGGGAGAAATTAAATAAATAAATTGATTTGGTAAATTTTTATATGATCAAACTTATTTTTAGATGAGATAAAGTTCTTTTTTTCATTAATATAAAATATTAATTATTAATATAATTTAGTTTTTTCCTACTAGTAAGTGTACATACTACTATAATTTTGTATCTACTAAAGGATAGTTTACTTTAATGGATATGATTGATAAATAATAATCCATTTTTATGGGTTAACTAGTTCATTTCATTTTAATATCATAATTCATGATACATTTACATCACGAGTCAGTATCACATGAACGAAACATAGGTAAAAAGAACAAAAATATCAATCCCCCCATGATCCATCAAAGCAAAGTAGCCCTTAATTAATATAGACTTATGGTTGTGTTTACTTTGCTACTTATCCTAGAATAAGGTTGGTTTTAATACAATAAACGAGATAAAGAGGATGTTTACTTCACAGTTTAAAAAATGAGTTATCCATTTGACCCGGCTTAAACCCTTGTTATTTCATCATTTCAATCCAATCAAATTGTTCGGATAAACCTTTGCTATTTTTTCTCTTCCTAGTTTCTTCGTTTTGTGCATAGTTTAGATAAATTAACACATGAAAGTAAACATTGAGATAACTGTAAATTAACTAATTATCTAATGATTGCTAGTTTAAATCTTACTTGCGATGTGTATTTTTAATATTTTTCTAAAACTAATACACTTTCCGTTCCAAAACTACTTTCACATTTTCTTTATTTGGATGTCCCAATTTTTTTTCCACATACATACTTAAAAAGGAAACTTTTTACACTCACAAAAGTCTATAAAATACATTTTTTTATTTTATTATTTAACTTTACACTTACATATTTATATTTTTTTTGTTTGCGTGCCCAAAACTACTTATGAAAGTAGTTATAGGATGAAGGGAGTACAAATTTTGAGTAAATTTAAAATCGAAATTAACAATTCGTTTTGCTTATTATATTCCATTTGGGATTTGGCACCGTTTCAGTTTTATATTTTACCTAATTGTGTTCCAATTTTTAGATTTTTAATATGTTAACTCAAAATTATGGTGGTTATTTATTTATTTTATTTGAATTTTATATATCATACATTAATTCAAAATTAGGAACACAAAATGAAAATAATATACATATATATATGGAAATTAACTGATGTATATTGTCGCCTTTTGGGGCATCTTTAATACACATGACTTGTGAGACATCAGTTTCTCTATTTCAAAAAAAAGAAAAAACGAAAAAAAGAGCCATCATTTTCAGTTGTTTGTCTTTCTCTAAAAAAATTGGCCCGATTCTTAAAAAGAAAAAAGAAAAAAAAAAACTGAGCTTTCAACATTAAAACGTGGCACATTTTAAGGGGGCTGGAACTGGAAGTCATTGAAAATTGGCATTTGAAAGCATTTTGTGTATGAACAAAATTAATTTCAGTAGTTTAATTTGTCGCTTTTAAAGTGAGGGATGCAACTATAAATCATGTGGCCACGGATTTATTAATTTCCCCAATTTTAATGTGTAGGGAATGTTGATATTTTCTCTCTCAAATTATATACACACCATATACCAAATGTATTTTTGATAATTAGTATAATGAATTATTTTCAAATTTTTTATAATTTTTGAGGTATTCTTTATGAAAGACAATTCTTTTAAGGGTGTATTTTATTTAAGGGACTAAAAAATCGGTACGTTAAAATATGATTATTTCTGCCATATAATTATCTTTACAAAGCTAATATTCGTGTTTCAATGAGTGAAGCGGAGAATCTAGCCAATGAGGATGAGATATTAGGATTACTACTAGAGTTTGGTCTTAACCCTATCTTAAGTTGAAACTCTTTGGTTTTTTTTTTTTTTTTTTTTTTTTTTTTTGTGGCTTAGCTAGTCTAAGTATTGATTTCAAAATTTTGGAGTCTTAATTGTGTAAATTTCAGTCATTTCTAAGGGTCGGGTTCTTCAATTAATATGAATGACTTTTTTCTGTTAAAAATAATATAAATAAATAAATTTTACATTTTTATTATAAATTTGAATTTTTAGATGAGATTAATTTTTATTTTTTTTTGTATTATTTCACTTAAAGTGTATATAAAAATATAATCAAAATTAGAATCAAGTTCATGAAATAAGTGTAAAATTAGGTAAATTGTGTAAAGATGTGAAATTAAGATGCATAGGAGAATTTCAACTTTAACTCATGCACACACACACACACACACACACACACACACACACACACACATATATATATATATATAGATTTTCTGCAATTTATGACCCTTAAAATCTGATCTATGGTTAGTGAATTTTACACTCAATTTAGTGTTTTAATTACTCTCATTCATTAATTTATTTATTTCTACCAAAATTGTAGCTAACTTGTACAATCGTAAATATCATTGACTAATTGGGGATGGGGACAGACAGGTATATAGATGTTAGACTGTTAACTCATATTAATTAAGTAATTAAAAATGACATGACATATAAATTCGTTCAATTCCCCTCCAAATTAATCTAAATATTAATTCATATTTTAATTGTTAAGCTCGTGAAACACACGCTTAGATGCTTGACTGCCCATCTACATCTAATGTAAAGGTCAAAATTAAAATATCTATAACTAAAAACTCCATTTCAATATGTTTTTACGTAGTATCTACAAATATAATTAGATTAACAGAGGAAATATTTGGGAGATCTTGGTCGTGGATTTCAGGAAAATCTACTGTATTTAAAGATATTTCGATTGGGAATTGGGGTATGAATCCGAGGGGTTTATTGAGAAAATAAGCTGATGCGGCAAGTGCTAAAAGAAGAGTAGAGTGAATTCTTATTTTTGAAATTGTAGTATTATAATTTGGTTAAGTTGATGGTTATGTGGATGTGAACAACACCTGACATTGTAAGGGTTTGAGTACCCCTTGTACTCCCTTTACAATAAAATTTGTCTTTTAAAAAAAAAAAGTTTTTATGTATAAATAATTTGTATGAGTGAAAATAATTAGGAATCATATATAATTTGTGTGAGCGAAGAAAAATCAGAATTTTATACTCCCTTCATCCATGATAAATGGTCCACATTGTCTTAAATGATTGTCCACAATAAATAGTTCATACTTACCTAAAATATAAATATTACAATCATTATTTTCATTTTAAATATACATACGCTCACTTTTACATATCACATTAACTGTTTTTCTAATAAATAAATATTTTTTTATACTAATACACTCACTTTTATATATTACGTACAACTACTTTTTTTAATAACTGTGTACAACCAAAATGGTCCAATTATCATGAATCGAGGAAGTATAATTTATGTGATCAACACTAAAACTATGATGTTAAATCCTCCAATTAGAAGCTAATGTTAACCAAAATGCATACAATATCAAGTGCCTATTGTGCAACTAAAATATATTTTATATAATTAAGACTAATTACACTTAATACATATGACACTACAATTGTATTTATGTAGTGTAATCAATCCTAACTAACTATATAATTAAACAATTCAACTCTTTAAAAATAAATTTAATTTACATAATGTACCCGAGGGACCAAAAACTTGCTCATTTAATTAATGAAAGGATAAATTTTTATTATTCAGGGGGCGCTTGGTATAAATTTAAGATGACAATGGTAATGGGTATCATTAAGGGGTAATCACTATGTGTTAGTGATTACCCTTTTTTTTAACTTATTTTTATGATCTCATTCATTTATAACAAATAATACCAAACAATCCTAGTGAGAATGAATCATAATTAATCTCCATTCATTCTCATTCCCCACTCTCATTACCCCAACCAAGCGGACCCTCACTTCTTAATTTTACCAACGAACTCTAAAACATCAAATAACAGTAAACTTTGGGATTAATAAAACTAAATATTCTCTCTAATAATCTAGCCCGAATTCTGCATGAATTAGGCCAATTAACTGATTTACATTGATTAAAAAACATTATTAATTCTCATTAGAAACTTTCTCTCTCTAGATAACATGCCATAGGAAAACCCTAATTTGACCCCTCCGCCGCCCAAGAAGAAAAGCCGATCGCCGCGCCCCTACAACTTCGGTCCAGACGATTGCCGCCAGTGACGCCCTTCGATAGCTGTTCACCGTGCCTGAGAGAAAGGGGCTAGATTTTATTCGTCTTAGTTCTTAACGGTTTCACTCATCTTAATCCCCTTTTTCTACCTCCGCTTGTTGTTGTGTTTGTAGATTAACGGGTTCATCCTCTCCAACGGTGTCGTGGTTACGGTACACCATTTGGTAGGATGACCCGTTAGATCTCTTTTCTTTTTCTTTTTCTTTTGTTCTTTTTTAAATTTTAGTTTTCAAGTTATCTACTGTTGTCTCACTCTTTTTTCAGATTTTTATATTTTTCTCTCCTCTGCACTGTTAGTTGTGAGAATGTCCGCACCTTTGTGTGTTTTCTTTCCTATAATGGGTTCATGGTCTATTGTGATGTTGTGGTTGGGTTTCAGATCTAGTAGTGTGCTAGCTGATCTGAGATACTTCAAGTCTTCGTGTTGAAGTGTGGGAAGAAACGAGATAGATGTTGTTTGGTTTAGATGGTGAAAATCACTTTAGTGTGGAGTGATTTATTTGCCTTATAGCTTAAAAATCGTTAGCGTCTGCCTCTGTTGTGTACTCTCCATGTCCTCTCGATTGATTTGGAGTAGTCTATGATTCTCTTGTTTGTCAAGAGACTGAAAAACTGATCTGCTGTACTTTATTGTTCATCATCTATAAATGATCATTTTCTTTCAAAAAAAAAAAAACTGATTTACATTGATTCATAACTAATTTGTCCTTAATTTGCTACATTTAAAATATACGGTCTTCATTTTACGAGTTCAAAAAATTATGATCCTTATTTTCCACCCCTATAATTATGGTCCTGAAAAAATAGTTTTTCCTGCTTTTACCAACAACTTTTAAAACTTCAAAACAATAAACTATGAAATTAATAAAACAAAAAAAATCACTATATTATATTATTTCTTCTTAATTATTGAAAGGATGAATTTATTATTATTCACTCCTTAATTTTACCATCAAATTTCAAAACATCAAATAACAATAAACTCCTGGATTAATAAAACTAAGAGATATATTATAATTAGAGCTGACAATTTTGGTCTGGCCTACCCGATATTTGGATTGGGCTGGACTCAATTTTTACAAGTCTGATTTGAAAATGGGCCGACCCGTAAATGTGCCTTGGCTCGTTGGGCCAGCCCAATGAACCCATTAATATGTAAAAGTTGATAGTTTTGGCTCGATCTACCCGACATTTGGTTAGATTGTGCTTTGTTTTATTTTTATAGGACCGATTAAAAAATAACCCTATACAGTCCGTAAATATGCTTTGGTCTGATGGGTTGAACCGGTCCGACCCATTTGTCAAACTTAGAAAAAGATGAAACACTTAATTTGGTCAAGTACAAATTTTGTCATATGCACAATTCAATTATTTATAAAAACCACTAATTATATATATCATAGCTTTTTAGCTTTAAAAAAATAAAAAATCAAGGAAAATCTTATCTTGAATTTCCTTTAATTTATAAAAGGTTTTACACCAATAGGCAAGCAATCCGGTCGGTTTATTTGTAGGTTTAAAGCAAGATTTAGACTAGCATGCACCATGCACGCTTCACCATTCCTTTTATCAAGATAAAAAAAAAAAAAAAGCGTGTTTTTCGAGCCAACTTGGTTTTAAAGCCCCCTACTTTACCACAATCAAGATTCCATCTTGTGATACTTTTCATTAATGCCTTATTACAATGACAACTGAATATATATACTATCTCCCATCCATTTTTATTTATTTTCTCTCTCCCTAACTATAAAACGTTCTCTGGGACATGACGCTTTCACCACTTGTTTTGTATATACATATATATATATATATATATATATATTCGTTTTAATAATATCATTGCACTTACAAATTAATATATAAAATATATTTATTTCTACATATTAATGCTTTTGTACACATAAATAATGTGATTTTAGGTAGTGATTGATAGCCAATATTAGGGGTTATAAATTTTTTAAGTAAAATTCATATAATATTATTTGACAGGATGTAATAGAAAAATTATACGCTCTCTGTCCACCAATTATATGCACATTTCTTTGCACGTGGTTTAATGCAATACGTCGGAGAATAATTTGAGGTATTGTGAGGTCCGTTTATGAATAAATTGGATATTTTTGGAAAGTACATATGATAAACTTTCCAAAAATATTCATTTTATTCATAAACAGACCTCTCAATACCCTTAAATATCCGCCGACATATTGCATTAAACCACGTGCAAAGAAAGATGCATATAATTGGTGGACAGAGGGAGTATAAAATTTGTCCTAAAAAGTAATCTCACTTGGTAGGATGTAATATAGAGAGAGAAAAAGTAATATTATTTAGTAGGGTGTAAAATGTTGATATATAAGAATAAAAGTTAATATTCAAGCCATACAAAAATTGTAAGTTGAGGAATGCAAGATAATTTATTACATTGTGAACAGTGAAAAGAGTGTAATATGACCTCTTCTTTTACAGGGTCAGCCGTATAAAAACCGGGTCAATATAAAATTTGTATCTCCTACCAAGTAAGTTAAGTCAATACAAAAATTCATATTATATCTCTTATACTCCATACCAAACACCTTATTAATTTATAAGAGTAATGATATTACTGAATGAATACTATGTCGTTACTATGAATTCATTTACGTACGATAGACAAGTTAAATGCGATAATTTATCAAATTAAATGTGTAAGTCTATTGTGCACCAAGTTCACCGTACAACTCAAATGTATTTTTAAAAATTTATTTTTTAATAATATGTATGACTTTTCAATAATAAATTGTTTAAAAATATGTTTAAGTTATACGATGCACCTGATGCATATAACACTAAGACAAATTAAATATGTATATATGTCATTAAATATAATATTCAACATATATTTACATATACAAATACATATATATATGTATGCGTGTAAAAAGTACAAATTTATGTAAACTAAATGCTTCACAAAAAAATAAAAAATTCAAGCGCCGCCTTGCAAAAATTCCAACAACAAGTTAATTAGATTAAATTAAAAGGGATTGATAACGCGTGTGGTAGAGAATTTAAAGAATTGATTCCCTAAATCAACTGGATTGAAAATGCTACCTATTGCAAATATTTGAAAACAAAATATTTAATGAATAGGATTTTCTTTTTAATCGTGGCCAAATTTCTCTCATGAATTCGATGAAAAGCATGTGACGTGGTGGGAAGAGCAATACTATATGTAATTAATTTATCAAATTTTAGAATGTTTCGAAGACGCAGTAACATGAATAATATGTTAATCCATTAATCTATTTATTTTTTTATCGGTAAATGTTAGTGTTTAGTAATAAGAAGTTAGTACATCAAGTCTTCATATACTCATATTTCCAAATCAATCTTATATCTCTTTCTTATTCGTTCCCAAAGACAATCGAACCCGGATCACTCATTCAAGTGAGGAGCTCGATGGCCAAATGAGCTAACTCACCTGGTTCCATTAATCCATTTAAATTGATAGAACGAAAAAACACAATAAAAAAGAATTTTTAGACCACTAAAAATCTAAACACCAAATCCAATAATAAATATCATTAAAATTCTAAAACTATATATGTATATTATTATTAACTTTAAGGGGTTGTTTGGTTGAATACTTTTAGGGGTGAGTAATGGTAATCAAAATCATAGTGTGTGTTTGGAATGACTCTACCATGACTTTGATTCTCATAAACTAAGGAATCAATCATAATTCAACTATACGAGAACTATGACTTTCATTTTATGCCCTTTCCATTTCTATACTCTTTTCATTTTTTACAATTATACCTAACGGTCCATAAGTCTTTTATCTCCATAAGGCGGTGAATAAATATTGAGATTGTGGAGAAATCCTCTAGGCTAGCTAGCTTTCACATTTGTTATGTCGTACTCCCTTCGTCTATAATAATTGGTCATATTTTTTGCACGTGGTTTAACACAATATATTGAAGGATATTATGTGATATTGTGAGATCCGTTTAGAATTTTAAAAATTATATATGAAAAGTATACAAACATATTTTGTATTTATAATTTTTAATTTTATAAGCGGGCCTCACAATTTCTCATAAAATCCTCCGATATATTGTATTAGATCAAATGCAAAAAAATAGGACCAATTATTATGGACGTAGGGAATAATTAGTTATTTGGTCAAACATCACTATATATATATATATATATGAATCTATTTTCTTTGTGGGTATTTGGTTCAAAAGATTTGATGCTTCCCACCTTCCCCTTTTCCTCATCTATCAACAAGCAAAATTAAATTCAATTTATATATCCGAGGTTGATTAATGATTAAAATTCATTTTTTTTTTGTTTCTTGATTAAATCCGTCACTCATAATTTATCATGTTATAATTGGTCAATTTAATCAGAGTGAGTACACTTTTTACCAATCTCGTAATTTATATATTGGTTCAAAAAAGTGATTATATTTATAAATTGGTTCACAATTTTTATACAGAATGTAATTTTTTTCTGCACAGAAGTATATTTTTTCTACACAGAACCAATTTGTAATCTTTATAAATTTTATGAAACATTTTTTGATTTTCCCATCTATTTAAACATTTCTAATAAATCATGCCACAACCGGACATACATGCCAAAAATGGAAATCTGAGTGAGATGAAAAATGAAATTAAGGGCACGAATCAAAATATATAAATTTCCCTACACCTAGATTCTAGAGAGATTTAGCATCCATACAACTTATAAAAGAGAGGCCACGGAATCTTATTCTTATGACGAATTTTATTTTATATTAATTGTTGTTTTTAAATTTCATATAAATTTTAGAAATAAACACGATCTTTGTTTCACAATATACTCACTTTGTAGTAGTAAATCTTGTAAAGAACGGTGTTGAAGTAAAAAATCGCTAATCGGATGAATTTTGATCGCTTAGTATCTAAGTTATCTATTTTTTTTTTTTTTTAAAATCACATAATAAATTATCATCAATAATTTTTCAATCATATATATATGTGTGTTTAATTTTTGTCCAAATTTATCTATATATACAAAATTTATATTTATTATTTTTTTTGAAAAAATAGAGTTTTTTTTAACTCTTGTTGATTTTGTTTTTGTGTTGTTAATTATAATTCTTTTATAATTATTATAAGTTTGATTTATATTCATTATTTCCTGGTAATTATAATTCTTTTATTTATTTATTTAATCGATCGATCGATAATTATTGTGCACATATTGGGTTGGGGGGGATATGAAATTAAATTCACAATAATTACTGCTGCGTCATCAATATATTTATGATCAGAAAGTTTGTCGATTATATTTAATTTCTTTGTTTCTATAGTCTATTTTTTAATAATTTTCACACTTTTTATTTCAAATAATTAAAAAATAATATTTTATTTTAAAATATATTTTATTATTAAATATTTAATACTCTGAATATATTTCATGATAAATTTATTATAAACAATTCTTATATAATAATAGAGTTTTTTTACCTCTAAGTTTGTTGATTTTGCTTTTCGTCTTGTTAACTTTGAACTTTTATTTTTCGTCATATAACTTTCAAATAAATGATTTTTTAGTCCTTAAACCAACTGCTGCAGTTCACCCTTTCGGTGGCCGTCTGAATAGAATTAAAAAAAAAAGTATCACATCAGCAGAAACTAAAAGGGTGACCTATGGTTTTATCCAGTGTTCATAGAGTTGAATCAACAGATTTAATGATTGTATCATTTTTCAACTAGTAGAATAAATTTATGTGTAGATTTAAAATTGATAGCATCATATTTCTCTATCCAAAATAAAAGTAATATTCCCATTGTTCCAAGATAATTTTCTCATTTTTTATTTTAAAATGACCCAATCAATTTTTTACGACAAAAATTTGTATGAATTCAAGTTTACGGTGAATTCAGGTTCATCAATTATCACTGTCATGTGTATACATTATCACTGTTATGTACATACACTATTACTGTTAAAAATTTAAGTATATTCTTATAACAGTGATAGTATATATGAATAACAGTGATAGTGATTATACATAAGAGTTATACTAGTTAATGTAAACTCGAGTTCACAAGAGACCCACTCTATTTTTTCTTAAATTGTGTCACTTATCCTCAACGAAAAATAAATTGGAACAGAAAGAATTAAATGTAATTTAGGGGACACTTGTTTCAAATTTTTTAATGGTAATAAGAATGCAATTTTTTCCTTCTTTAACCTTACATATGTTGAATGAGAGTTTGTGTTCATGGTGGTTACATCATTAGTGTTGTCTCCAATTTTGGAATAAATTGACAAAGAAAAAACTGTTGATTGTGAAATAAGAGATTGATTAAGGATGATGATTATAAGATGAGATGAGAGTAATCAAAATGAGGATAATAATTATTTTATTTAGAAGAAAAATTAATATTATTTATCTCATTTGTTTTTATTACCTACTATAATTACTATATATTTATACATACTCCCATTATCATTACCATCGAAGAATTTGAATACGAAACGCAAGATTAATTAATCTTTCTAATTTCCTCAACAAAAGATGCATAGAATAGATATACAGAAGTCAAAACAGAAATTGTAATCTTGACTTAATGTGAACGCCAGTAGGCCTCCTCACATTTTAATCTCGCATTAATTATAAAAGGATTTATAGGGGCACGAAATTTTGTCAAAAGGGCCTCACAAAAGCTGGACCCTTTCTCCTCAATTCTTCATATCATATATATGAATATGATCCTCCTACACTTGTGATCATCCTCTCAATTCATTCCCCCCCCCCCCCCTACTTTTATTTAATCAACATATATTCTGAAACGCAGATCCCTCCTCCCACCTCCAAGAACAAGAGAGAGAAAATCCATGGTTCCCTCTCTCTCTCTCTCTCTGCTTTTCTTTTTCTTTAATTATTTAAAAAATATATACAAATCGATTTATTAGTGATATTTGATGATCAGGAAGTGGAGAATCAGCTGAGCAGCACATGGGATGGTTATGTTGATTGGCGGGGTAAACCTGCCACCAGGCTCAGTCATGGCGGCATGCTCGCTGCCTCCTTTGTTTTGGGTACTCTCTCTCTCTCTCTCTCTCTCTCACACACACACGCAGCAGTAACACACAAATATTGTGATAAGGGCACCTTGAAGTGGTGGGAATTCCCTCATGATCTCAACCAACAAAATCACTTTTCCATTAATCATCCTTACCTCGCTAATTAGTTAATTCAACCATAAATCCTTTAAATAAATCAATTTTTGCATCCCATGACTCGCATTTAAAAAAATTTAATTGGGCAGTTGTGGAGATTCTGGAGAATCTGGCGTTCCTGGCAAACGCGAGCAACCTGGTTTTGTACCTGTCGGAGTACATGCATTTCTCGCCGTCGGCGTCGGCCAACGCCGTCACCAATTTCATGGGGACGGCGTTTCTGTTGGCCCTCCTCGGCGGCTTCCTGTCCGACGCCTTCTTCACCACTTATCAAATCTACCTCATCAGCGCGCTCATTGAATTTCTGGTAATTATATAATTCTTTTATTTATTTATTTAATCGATCGATTTAAGTTAAATTAAAAAATAATCGCTGCTGCCTCATCAATTTATGATCAGAAAGTTTGTCGATTATATTTAATTTCTTTGTTTCTATAGTCTATTTTTTCATAATTTTTTCACTTTTTATTTCAGATAGTCCAAAAATAATTTTCACCTTAAAAGAATTTTTTTAATTATTAATAATTTTTTTGTAATTTTTTTTAAAAATTGCGTGTAATTTAAAATTAGAAAATTAATATGAAACGTAGTGGTGTTTTAAATGTTTTGGAGTGTGGACATTGTAGTAGTTACAGAAAAAACAAATACCACCCAAATATGTTGGGAAGTGTGACGAGTAGTGCTAGTGCATTTTTAAGTTTGCAAGCAAAGTGATGATATTATTTGGAAATATTTTTTTTTTTTTAATATTAATGCTTATGAAATTAAATTTATATTCTGAAGTCTGTGGCGGTGAGTTTTCTATTAATAATTTAATATAGAAATTTAATACTACTAGTTTTTTGGTGTACTAGAATATTAAAATATATTTGCTACAATGATTTTTTGCCATAAATTACAATTTGAATTAAGTTAAAATTGATACACATGGATTCTATTTTCATCCTAATCTCGTAAAGTTAATTATATTTTAAATTAATTTCATCCTAATCTCGTAAAGTTCGTTGCGTGAGGTAATATATATTTTTTAAAAGAGTAGATATTGTATGAAAGTAGTTCATGATATGAACCACTTTTTAACAAGACAAAAAATAAATTCATAAATATAAATCTTATATCACAAATTAGTTTATATTATGAAAATTGTTTATATAATATTTTTTTTAAAATTAAAATAATTTAGATGTTGTTTACAATAGATTCTATATAGGGAAAATAAGAATTTTATGTAATGACACCACTAACCCACTTGCTAGTTTCTTTTCTTGCAAGTTGATTTAATTTGCTGTTTAAAATCAGATCTTATATTCTATTTATTTTCATATTTTAAAATTATACAACAAATTATATACTCTCTCGTTTCTTTATTATTTGATGTTTTTGAGTAGTATTTATGTTTTCAATTATTTGATGTTTTAGATAGTTTTCGTCCTTTTCCATTTTATTCATATATAAAAGTTCTCATAATTTTAAACTTATTTTATTAATTAATAAATAATAAATTTATCATTATTTATTTATCTTAATAATTTTAACCAAAAAATATAATACCAAATAGTCAGAAATTGAGAGATAATATATTAAATGATATTAATATTAATTAAACATGTAAATTATATTTTGAAAGAGAAGATCTAAACAAGGAGAATTTTTTCACTCTTTTTTCTTCCTATTATTTTGTACTCCACATATCCCACAAAATTTACATATTTTTTTATTTATATGTTCCACACAAATTTACACATTACTAATAAAAATAATAATTTACGTGCATGCTCATAATTTTATATACATATTTATCTATATAATACTCCCTCCGTCCCAAAAGACATTGCATACTTTCTATTTTGATCTGTCCCATAAAAAGTTTGCATGTCTAAAAGTGAAAATCTTTTATTAAACTCTACTCTCACAACACATATATAATATTCATAAAAATATATTTATTATGTTTTTTTCTTAAACCGCGTGCCCAAAAGACACCGCAATATCTTCTGAGATGGAGGGAATATTATTTTATTAAGAATTATATTTTCTTTAAAAAAAATATGTTATCCTTTAGCATACAGATTCTTTGATACTAAGGAAGTAGTACTAATATTTTCATTTATTCTTTTCTTTTATCTAGTACATAAAAATCCAAAGTTTGTGATTTACTGATTTTTAGGTATACATGTCAGACACAAAAAACTGTCCAATCATTTATGACATCCTCATCAATCATCATATGCAATTTGGTATCAACTCAGCAAATATTATAATTAAATAACCTCTTATTTAAGTAATTTGGTGTTTATTTTATATATTGATCAGACATTTTATTTATGCAATAGTACTTAAAGGTACAATAAAAAATGGAAATGTAAAAGACTTTGTATAGGATTTTTAAACCAAAATATATCTCCACTAATTTCTCATGGGGAACAAAACTTGTTTCAATGTGGAAGTCTGAGAAATCTTATTATTTTATGTAATTATTTATGAGAAAAGAAAAATTAAAAGTACTGCATCAAGGGTACCCACTTGCTTATAATATTATACTATAGTATAACATAATTGAACATATGCAATTATTTTATTTTATCATGACTCAAATGATAGCATGAATTTTATCAATTGCAGTTAATGCAGATTGCCTTTTCTTTTTTTCTTTTCTGTTTTTGTTGCATCTCATGAAACCTGGACATGCATTTATCAGTTGTCTGACCAAAGAGTTAATTTTGTCAGAGAAAATATAAGCACTTAGATTGTGGTCACTCTAGGTTGAAGATTTTCTTCATTTGATTTTTTTTGGAAATAAATACCATTATGTATATACTCTCCCGTCCCAAAAAAACATTGCATTCTTTCAATTTTGATTTGTCCTACAAAAAATTTGCATGCCTAAAAGTGGAAATCATTTATTAAACCCTACTCTCACAATACACATATAATATTCATAAAGATGTATTTATTATATATTTTTCTTAAACCGCGTGTCCAAAAGACACCGCAATGTCTTTTGGGACGGTAAAAATTATTTCATAAACTACCACACATTATCTATATATTTATATAAAATATCATTATTTTTTTTATTTTTTTGGCTCACGAGCTGATCAATCCAACTAACTTTATTTTTCACATAATTTTTTTCAAATTATCCCTCAAACGCCATTTTTTTTATTTTATTTCACTTTTTTTTTAATACGCGTGCCCCCTGGCAAGTTGCTATAGAAAGGAGGGAGTAATTTAATTTTTCTTCATTAAATTTTTTTTTGGAAATAAAACCCATTAAGTATATTTTAAATGAAGAATATGATCAATATAAATTTCTATTTATTAATTTATGTCCATGATCGCATTGATTGTTTCATTGGAAACATAAAACTAATCAACTAAAAGTTCCTCTTACTAATAATGATGTAAATTGGAATGAAATTTGCAATCTATATACACATATAGAATTATATTTTAAAGTGCATTAAATTTCTGTGACAATATTTTTATATGGATTAGTGTTGTATGCACCAGTTACACAGTGCAACTCAAGTTCAATTTTTAAAAGTTACACAAAATATTACTGAAAAGTTACACATGTTATTATTAAAAAGTGTATCTTTCATAATGTAATTTTTTCAGTAATAAATTATATAACTTTTTAAAAATGAACTTGAGTTGCACCATATAACTAATGCACAGAAGACTTACCTTTTTTATATAATTAATTGTCCTAATTCCTAAGGCCACAAACATTTAGTCCCCAAGAAAAGAAGTAACACACATTTTAGTGGATAATTAATCATAATGGTCCATTATCTTAAAAAACACATGCATGGCACTTAGGTGCGTCAAGATTTTCCAATGGACCCATGATCTTATAATTTTGTTTATTTGTCATCTTAAGACAAAAGCATACTTCATTTTCTCGATTCATTAAAAATTATTTTGATTTCCCATTATTAAATTTTTTGTCTCTCATTGTTTTGATGTGTAATTGGACCTCATGTTTCCACCAATAGCATATCGCCATTAGTATCTACAATTCAGAATGCCCTTTTCACCACGTAACTCAAGCATGTTACCTTTGAGAAAGAAAAAAACTGAATAAAATAAAATAAATGACTTAATTTAAAATTTGTGTTTCAGAATTTATTTTTGAGGTAGTATATTTATGTATTGCTTGCAAATTCCACATAGTAAAATATTTTTTGTTTTATAAATATTTTTTTATAGAATGTTGTTTTTGAACTTTAAGAATTGATTTTTTTTTAACTCTAATACCCATCTGATCAAAATTATACCCCTGAAAAACGTGATACACTTTTGATTAAGTGATTTTTTTTTTTTTTTGCAAATACACCCTTATTTTAAAAATCACTACATTTAATTTTACTATAAAAATCAATTATCTCTAATTTTGAAGTGGGGTTACAAAGTATAGTCTTAATATTCTAATAATGCTACTCTATCAAAATATCGGATGGAATTTCCTAATTACAGTAAAATACAACTATTTATTGTTTGAAATTTCATGATACACAAAAATAGGATTATTTAATGATTTAAACATGAAAATGTTTCATACAATGCATTAAAATCATGTGTAATGCAATCAGATGAAATTGGTTTATATGCATGTATCTAGACATAGGGCTGCATATATATATTACATCAAGTTTGAATTTTTTTAGTTCACACGTGGCCAACATTAATTAGGCTTTCTCAAGTTGTA
The DNA here is from genome assembly GCA_026898435.1 of Prunella vulgaris. NCBI lineage: Eukaryota > Viridiplantae > Streptophyta > Magnoliopsida > Lamiales > Lamiaceae > Prunella > Prunella vulgaris. The sequence continues at coordinate 1,622,798 of JAPKLY010000013.1, read as the reverse complement.
ATCGATTTCTTGACACTTGCATTTATAACGAGTGCGGCACCTATCTAATAAAAAAATATGGATCAACTTGAAATGAATTCCTCAATTAGTGAATGGTGAAATTGTAAATTATTTAATTAATCAGTATTAATTTAAATTTTAGGTTCAGTTGATTTTTATTTTTATTTTTTGGGTAGAAATGAAATTAAAAATTAACCTCAAAGCCAGTCATCTGGGCCGACAAAATTAGTAAAAATCAACACAAAACTAAAATAATTGAGCCAAAAAATTAAATAAACAAATTATATATATTGTATGAAAGAACAAGTGTATGGATATAACCTTTTCAATTATTAGTTAGTTGCAAGTTTGCTTTCTGGGGCATGAAGATGTTGACAAGTCTCTACTTATAGAAATATTTAGGACTGTCACATATAGAGAGGCATACATATTTATGTATATATATATATGTATCATGCAGAATCTTAAAAACTCATAGAGCTTGGTGGTACCCCACCATGGAATCTTGATGTGAGATAATTTGTTGTGTTTAATGATCAGTTGCTGTCTGACTACATATATAGCCCAATTCCTCTGTTCTAAATTTGAATTTATTTTAGACATTTGATCTTATTAAATGCCTAATTACATTATGTTGTTCAACAGGGTCTAGTAGTACTGGCAGTTCAAGCCCACTCAGCTTCCTTAAAGCCACCAAAATGTGATGAAGGTAGCTTAGATTGCCTGAAAGTTAGTGGTGGAAAGGCTGCAATGCTGTTCTTGGGCCTCTATCTTGTGGCACTCGGCGTCGGGGGCATCAAGGGGTCGTTGCCGTCCCATGGAGCTGAGCAGTTCGACGGGACGACCCCACAAGGGAGGAAGCAAAGATCGACGTTTTTCAACTACTTTGTGTTTTCGCTCTCGTGTGGTGCCTTGATCGCTGTTACTCTTGTGGTGTGGATTGAGGACAACAAGGGGTGGGAATGGGGGTTCGGAATCTCCACGCTGTCGATATTGCTGTCCATTCCGATGTTCTTGGCTGGTTCGAAGTTTTATAAGAACAAGATTCCAATTGGAAGTCCCCTCACAACAATGTCTAAGGTATGATCTTTGCACAAACTAGATGCAACTTTGATTGTGTTCAAAATTAGGATCTTTGATGCTAGTTAATTAGGTATGTATGGAGAAGTACAAGGACTTGTTTGGTAGCTGTTATATACAGGAGTAGTACATGATCACATTTCAGAATTTGTTAGCAAAAATGTCTGCCAAAATGTTCTCATAGAAAATGCACATTTAGTCCCACATAGGATTAATACTTGTTAGCAATTTTAGTTCTTTTTTTTGATAGAGATGATCATTTTCACCAGGTTCTGATAGCTTCTCTACTAAATACATGCATGCCAAGAAGTACGAGCAACGCCATTGCAAGCATGACGACGAGCCCTTCTCCGACGCCACTAGGCGCGACAGGCAACAGGAAAGAAACCGAATTCGATACTCCATCACAAAGTCTCAAGTTCCTCAACAGAGCAGTGGTTAACAAGCCAGCTTGCAGCATGCTCAAATGCTCTGTTCAAGAACTTGAAGAAGTTAAGGTTGTACTAAAAGTCCTCCCCATCTTCGCCTGCACCATAATGCTCAATTGCTGCCTTGCTCAGCTCACCACCTTCTCCGTCCAACAAGCCGCCACCATGGACACAAAGCTCGGCTCCTTTAGAGTCCCACCGGCTTCTCTTCCCATCTTCCCCGTCGTCTTCATAATGATTCTTGCGCCAATATACGATCACATCATAATCCCATTTGCGCGTAGAGCTACTAAATCCGAGACGGGGATTACTCACCTACAACGCATTGGTATCGGCCTAGTCCTCTCAATTGCAGCCATGGCCATAGCTGCATTGGTCGAAATCAAGCGTAAACGAGTGGTAAAGGATTCTGGGCTCGTCGACTCCAAAGAGCCGTTGCCCATAACCTTCTTCTGGATTGCATTCCAATACTTGTTTCTTGGATCAGCTGATCTCTTCAGCTTAGCTGGATTACTGGAGTTTTTCTTCACAGAAGCACCATTCAGCATGAGATCATTGGCTACTTCTCTGTCATGGGCATCACTAGCAATGGGGTATTACCTCAGTTCTGTTATTGTGTCAATAGTTAATGGGGTCACTGGGCATTCCAACCACAAGCCATGGCTTTCTGGGAGGAACCTTAACCATTACCAGCTGGACAGATTCTATTGGGTGATGTGTGTGCTGACTGGATTGAACTTCATTATTTACCTCTTCTGGGCTGCTAAGTACAAGTACAAAGCAACACCCCCCACTAAATAACTTATGAGGCAATGGATGAAGATGCCGGCTTTTCGTGTTCGTTAATCGAATCCGATGACTTGCTGCTGGATGCAACAAGAGGGATTGAGTCACACCACAGAGGAGGTCATAATGTTGAAATCTGATGTCAGTTCTTGTTTTCTAGACTTTGTGTTCCATTGTAGTAAAACTGATGTCAGAAATGGTTTTTCACAATGTTGATGGAAATTTTCTGGTACAAATCAATGTGATGATTCATCCCCGTTTAAAGAAATTTATTCAAAAAAAATAATCAGGAAAGATATTGGTTGCATTTTAACATATTCTATGAATCATAGCCACAATTAGTCATCAAATGGGGATGTAGCTCAGATGGTAGAGCGCTCGCTTAGCATGCGAGAGGTACGGGGATCGATACCCCGCATCTCCATTATTTTTTATTTACCAAATCTAATGGTAACAATTTCTTTCAATATAATAATACAAACAATATTTTTTTAAAAAAAATAAAAAAAAGAGAAATATGAATCATCAGAAATGAAACTTTTTCATTGAAGTGTAATTCTTTCTACAAAAACCAACATATGAAAGAATTGTAAACATATAAGAATGTCACTAATTCCATATTACTGTGCAGCATTGTGTAGCTACAATTTATTAAAAGAATATATGGGCAATCTAACTAAAATTCCCTTCATCAATTTTAGGGTCACCTAATATTGAACCAAACACTATGACAAGGTATACCCTTGTGCACCACGAACAGCATATAATAACCCGGAGGTGCAATATTAGCATTTGGAGGCGCCAACACCGTAACCCTGTAGGTGAAGCCAGGAAGCTGTTGTACATTCTCAACGTACAACTCCAGAAGCCTCTGGCTCATCCCGAAAGAGTGAGTGGTGAATGCTGGTGCAGCCATTGTTATCCTGCAGCTCCTCACATCTCGATTCAACCCTAACCAGACGGTGATGGAGAATCTCTGGCCGTACGATATGCGGTTGTCGCTGGCGCCCTCTATCGACAGAATCGAAGGGCGGAGGTGGGCGTGCTGCGTGGCTAAATACGGCGGAGAGAACGCCTCCAAGCTCAGCTCCGTGGGGTACTTCACGCCTGTGAAGTTGTACCTCACGTGTGGATTGCTCCCGCCCACTAGGATTCTGCCATCTGGCAACAACGTGGCGGCTGAGTGGTACATCCTCGCGATTTTCGTGGGGTTGAGCACCGTGAATCTTTTCTTCGGGTCGGCCTCATCCGAGCTGTACAAAACCGGGTTGAAAACCGGTTCGTCGGCCACATCCCACCCGGCTGTCCCCTTCGCCGCGCCGTTGAGAATGATAACATCCCCGCTCGGTGAAAGTACCATATCGGGCATGACCCGGCGCATTGGCATTTCCTCCATTTCCCATTTCGGATCCGGGTCCGTGACCCGGATTCTCCCGCACGATTTCGAAGCTTCCAGGAATACTCCGCTTTTAGCCTTCGTGTAAGCGCCGCCGCTTGCGCCGCCGCACACCATAACCTCCACGGGCGGAGTGTCCGCCGACGGAGTTAGCTTCAACGGAAACATCACCGACGACCCCGTCGCTGGATAGGATCTTTTTTCGCCGGGAATCTCCGGAAATTGCCGGACGATCTTGTTGTTTTTGTAATCAAGAACGAGGGAACGATTGTTGGCGAAAACGAAGAGATTTCCGTCGGGCAAGAGGTGCAAAAACGGGTAGAGATTGTTCTCTTCTAAGGGGTCGGTTGTTTCTTTCAAGAAGGGGAAATGGACGGCGGCCCTGGCGCCGTCTCTGGGGTAAAATTCGTAGCTGAAAGCCCTTCTGCCGCCGACGACGATGACGCGGCCGTCGGGGAGGATGTGATCGGTGGCGTACCACCGCTGAATTGTTAAGTTCTCCGGCAACTCAAACCAATCGCATAATTCGTTGTCGTTGCAGGGCGAGAAGAGGCGGATCTTGCGATCCCCTGCGTGATAGCCGCCCGTCTGAATGAGGGTTCCGTCGGGATTAACGGCGCCGGAGGAGCACCAGACGTCGGTTTGGACCATGAGGGGGCGGAAGGTGTTGGAAACGACGTCGTATAGGATGGAGTGTGCAGTGCAATCGGGCACTATAACGTCGTCGTTTCTTCGGCAGTATCTGCCCGGGGGCAGGGCTATATTGGAGGGTCCGAAATCGGTGCGGTCAAACATTACGACTTTGTTGTTGCGAAGGAGTTGCATGTGCATGGGGGAGATGCCGACGCTTCGTTGCAGGAGAGCCCATTCGCCGCCGACTGAGACGGCGGAGGGAGGATCTCGGAAGGGGACCCGCGGCGGCAGGGAGCTGCAGGTGGTGGTGATCGCAAGAATAATAATGGCAAGAAAAAAGAAGGGTGATGGATTCTTGAGCGCCATTGGAGACGAATCAAATCTTGGAGATTTGTGATTAATATAGGTGGAGGACTTAAAGAGTGAAATTAAAGATTTTGGAAATTAAAATCCAAGTTAATTTATATAAGGAATGTGTATATATGATCATATCTCTCTCAAAAAAAAAAAAAAAAAAGGAGCATGAGGGCAGTACAACTGTACTTTCATCGTAATTATCTTGAGAATGTGTCACATATTAGTGTTGAATGAGTCGTTTTTAGAAATTCATTTTTATAACGTATAGTATATAAAGTGTAATTAACAAAATTAATTAATATTAAAAATATTGCACACACTCAGCATACAGTGTGTAAATTATATGATCAGGTGTATCATGTATCTAGTCAGAAGTATCATATATGAAAAATATTATAAACAATAATTAGAACCATAAAAAAGTGAATTACACTACCCGAGTTAATACAATAAATATTTTACAAAAATAATTCTTATATATATATATTCATTACAGAAATAAGTGTATCAATGAATATCACATATATGATCAAGAGTATTCATATCTACATTCATAAGTATCACATACATAATCACAAATATCATATTTTTTTACTCGAAAATATTATATAATGAATTTTATAATGGTGAGTATTACACATAATAGTTTGCCATGTTTCAATTTCACAAACTCAAAAGAAGTTTTAGATCAATGACCATTTCAATATCAACAAAGCATTTGCATTATAATGTGTATATATCATGTGGAGATTCTTCATGAAATTTTATATGGTGTGTTGAGGAGTGAAGTTCCTATATGCCTATATATCTCTGTGTTGGGTATTAAACAATACCCTAGATTGAATAATATAACAGAATTATGGGTAAACAAGATTTACATGGCCTACATTGACGTATTTAATTAGTTAATCATATTATAATCATTTTTCTTTAAAAAAAAATCCTTTTTTTATCATACTTTGGGTGGAGTTTTGTGAAAAACAATATCCTATATAAATAATATTTTCACTTAAAATATGATTGGATTGAATTAGTGACGGAGCCAAAATTTAAGTTTAGGGGCCCAATTTTTGTCCATCTAAAAATATAGAATATAATTATTAAGAAATAAAAAATTTTATTCAAAAATATATTAATGACAGAAAATCTATCAATAATTTAAAAAAAATAAATATTTAAAAAAGTTTTGACGGATATTTCTGTCAATAAAAAAAAAGTGTTGACTTTAAAATTTAATAATAAAGACGGAAAAAAAAATAGTGACGAATTTTCTGTCAATAAATTACTGACAGATTTAATCCGTCACTAAAAATTTGCGACAATGAAAACAGAGACGGAAAATTAGAGACAGATATCCATCAATAAAATAAATTATCGACGGATTATCAAAATATAATGACGGAAATATCGGTCACTAATTTCCAGTTTTTTTTGTAGTGTTACGTGTGAAGCTCTATTCACTTTTAAAAAATAATATTATTTAATATATTTAGTACAATCAAAAGTGTTATGTGTTTGAAAATTAAATTGAAAAAATGATGTGTTTGTAAAATAATAAATTAGTTTTTATTAATGGTGTAAGTAATTATTTATTGGGGTAGTTATGTTTATTAAAAAAAATTACATAATTAAATTAAGAAAAACTAAAAATGACTTAAGTACTGAAATACTAGCATAATACAATATATAGTACTCATAAATTATATTTATTGATAAAAACACTTTAACTAGAAGGGATCACAGAATGTGCTCCCAGGGTTCAAACTCTGGTTTGGAGAACAAAAATTACACTACACAACATGCACTTAATCACTTAACAAAAATCACATTTTTGCATTTATATAAAATTACATATATATAGTAGACTTTTACAAAATTTTTTTGGGGGAGTTTATACCTATGCTAGCTCCGTCCATGGATAGAACTGAGACGCATGAATCATATATTGTATTTTTAATTTATATTTATTAACATATATATATACATATTTTATTTATTTTTAATTTATATTTATTAACAGCTGGATGAGTAACAAATACTTATGTTACGACAATTAAGAATATTGAATAAGAAAATGAATATTATTGAAATAAAGAATTAATTTACAATTTTACTACCTTGTGTTGAAATATAAAAGTGTTCTTGACTAAATTAAAGTTGCTGTGGAGTTATATTCGTTACTAACACTTTTTTTTACTACCGTTTTTAAATAATTATGACTTTTTGTTCCTCTCAAAAAAAAAAAAATTATGACTTTTTGTCACATCTCATTAATCTGTACATACGGTATTAGAACATTAACGCACATTGACATAGTACAAATAAATGATGCAATAAGCTTAATATTAGAGAAAATTTTCTGTTAAAAAAAAATGCGTATTAGAAAATTATTTGCCTGTGTTCGTCTGGAAAATGAAGAACACACAATGAATATATGGACTTATTGCGAAAAAGTGATCATGGGCTTTGTTTCTTATAGAAAGGCCCAGGTTAGTCGCACAACCTTTTTAAGTAAAGACACCACCCGAATGAATACACTATCTTTTTAAGAAATACACTACCCTTTGTTCGAAAAAAAAATTCGATTTTTTTTTTTGAACCTAGTGTAAAAATAAAATTTTGTTCTAAAATTTGTAAAATTTTTGAAAAAGAATATTGAACGTGCTCAAGATAGTGTATTTCCCAAAATGACTAGTGTCAATAACATGGGCCTTTACGAAACCAAAGTGACCAAGGCCTTATAAGTTGGTCCAAGTATATGCAAAGTTTATACTCCCCCCGTCTCAAAATTACTTTCACACTTTTTTTATTTGTACGTCCCAAATCTACTTTCGCACAAAAAAAAGAAATTTTTTACACTCACAAAAGTCAACAAAATACACATTTTATTATTTTATTATTTAACTTTATATTCACATATTCATTTTTTCTTGGTTTGCGTGTCCAGAACTACTATGAAAGTAGTTCTGGAACGGAGGGAGTATGAAATTGGAGAATTGAGTTGTTGGTTACCCAATCCGGAAAATTGAGTTGTGATCATTTACTCAATCCCAAACTAGATTTTCAGTGCATGTTTTGAAACACTAAAAATAATTTTTAGAAGCTTTTTTTTTAAAGTTATGTGTCTGTTTGCAAACTCCAAATAAAAAGTGAAAGTACTTATTTTTTGAAAAAAAAAAAGTACTTAAAACATGTTTTCAAATATTATTTTAAGTGGTTATTGTCACTTTTGGTTAAGCAACAATTTTCAACTTATAACTTTCACTTAAGTACTTCTACACATCATCCATGAAGATAATAATTCAATACCTTTTTTAAAAGTATTTCTTTCGCAAATATAATTATTTTAATCATTTTTAAAATCACTTAATTTTAAAACACTTCTTATTTTTCATTTTACTACAAAAATCACTTAATAGCACTTTTTAATTTTTACTGGTGTTTGCAAACAAGCGCTATCTCTTACAACTTTTGAAAAAAAAAAATTCTAAAAGCTGTTTTGTAACACTTGCAAACGGACACTTAAACTTTGAGTTCGAATTACTCAAAACACGAATTTTTAGTAAATTACCCACAGCGATCGTGTAATTTTTTTCGGATTTGATTCAAATTAGTTGAGCTTATTGCAAGAGTGTTATATATGTCGCATTTTTAAAGTGTGATTAGTCTCTATAAGAAAATAAAAAATTATCTATGAAACTAAATTTATATTATAACAAGAATTGCAGTTAAATTGTCTATGTATTGCTATATTTTTTATTGTGTTAAACTTCTTCTGCCAAAGCTCGGCCTCAATCCTAACAAACGTAGGAAACTGCCGGTCACAAAAGAATGTGCTCTTTAATCTACAAATAATTTACCTACAAAATAAAATACTTAAATAATCAGCTACTAGAAATAATTACCTACAAAAATTTACTTACAAAACAATTATTTATAAATAAAAAATGAAGATGCTTATATAATACAAAAAATTATAGCCATAATGACAAATTTCATTGATAATATTTTATTTTCGAAGTTTAATCTTAATTAACAAATCAAAACGACACAAAAGTTCATGTGCAAAATATGAAAAAGAAAAAATATACTAAAGAATTAATCTTGTATGCACCAATTATACGGTGTAACTCAAGTTATTTTTTAAAAGTTACACAAAATACTATTAAAAAGTAATACATATTATTACTGAAAAGTGTATCTTTCATAGTGTAACTTTTTAATAATAATTTGTTTAACTTTTCAGTAATAAATTATTTAACTTTTAAGAATACATTTGAATTGCACGGTATAATTGGTGCAAATGAGACTTATTCTATATTAAATTGTTTAATATCGAGTGCCCAAACAACTGACTCAAAGTTTTTCTACTCAAGTGCATAAAATTGTTTTTTTTTTTTTTTAATAATTTCAAATTGAAGAAAATGCTCTGAAAATTTGTTGAAATATAAATGGAAAATGGACAAGTAAAAATAGAAAACTCACGATTGGACCAAAAAAAAAACTGACATAAGAAATTTTGTGAAAAGATGTTTTCCACGTAAAAGAAATTAAAGGAAAATAAATTGCTAAATTACTCGTCCCTTCACCGATCTCCGGCGCACATCTGTTCGATTCGTTTGTGGATTCCAACACTATCAAGCATCCTGAAAATCTGGTTCATCGTCGAACCGTTTCTCCGGTGATCCATCGAAACGCCAGTTTGCCACCAGGTAAAGTTCCCGATCACTTTCATTCTTTATTTGAAATTGCATCACGTCATTTTTAATCGGAAATTTTGAAGCAATTCTCTCTACCCATGGATATTGTTGATAATTTGATTGTTAATGATTTTTTTGCTTGTGATAACCATATTATGTTGTATTTGATAGTATAATTATCTGTTTTATTGTAATGTGGAAAAACATCTTTATCTAAGATGATTTGGCATTAAATGTTGGATATCTTAACCAGAGTCCTTTTCAGGCTGAAAGAATTTGCTTTATATATGGAATATGAGTTGGAATAGGATGTTGATGTTGCTAAATGAATTTGGTTTGTAACATAGGCTCAATTATTCTTTTTTATTTTCCCAAGTACAGAAGGTTAATAATAGTTATAAGTTGAGATCTGTTTTGATGTTCAGGAATAATTTTGGTGGAAAATGAATTTTTTGGTGCAGCAATTTTATTATCAGACCACAACTCCGGAGCAACAGTCTTTTAACGTGACTCAGGCAGAGACAAATTATTCCTCACGAAAGGGGTATTACATTAGACGGTTTAACTTTCGGAGATACATTTCCAGGGAAAACATTCTCTGAATCCTTCAATCCAGAAATTGATGATTACTGGTGTGAGAATGGTATCATGACAGGTCTAAGGGGAAAGAGCAACTATCAAGTTGATTGCCACATCGATGTTTTTGAAGATGATGGGTTGATTATTATTCCGTATAGTATGATCTCACTCATCCTAATTGTTGTGATAACCACATTTCCTTTAAACTAATATTTTACCATTTCACTGGTGGTAGACATACAGAAAACTATAGAAGAAAATGAAACAACACTTTGAACTTTTATGGTCATAATGAATGGTTTTCTCTCATGAACTGATGAAAGTGTAGGTTTGAAGGCTATATCTTCCTTGATTAAGTTACATTAATGATTACCCCCAACTTCACTTGGACCACCAATGATCATTCAGGCTTAACTATTCCATGTTTTGTCAGTCTGTTCAGCTTGCTTTACATCTACACATTTACTGATTTTGTCTTACTTCATATGTGATAGTACTAGATGTGTTCTCTTTTATATTGTTGCTCAACAGCTCAAGATAAATTTTGCTTTCAGAGTCACCCCGGATTCTAGTTTTGGTAGCCAATATTTTAAATAAGTTTCTGGGATAAGTTCTCTCAAATTTAACTTCTAATTTGCTTTTCTCAGATGAAATTCCTGATGATTGGAAAGATGCACCAGGCATCAGTTCATATCGCTCCTTAGATCGCAATTTTGTTTTTCCTGGTAGCTGCCCCTTCTCCCCTGTAAAGTTTGTAATTTTCACATTTATCTTCTAATCTCTAGTTTTTTTCATTTTACACATCTACGGATATTCTTGTCTTAGGTGAACAGGTCAAACTATTGGTATGTTTGCCTGCTAACAAGCAAAATACGGGAATTATTCCACCTTGCGAAAATGAGATTGGACAAAGGCACCCAACACAAGGTGGAAAGGTACTAGGAGGATCAAATCCAGTTTTGCAAGCTAAGGAAGCATACACTGGTGAAGAAAACAATCGAAATGGTGATGCCAAAGGGGAGATTGATTTGCAAAATGATGTCTCAAATGAATCCTTCCTTGAAGATCACAGAAGACAGACTGATCGATTGTTGCAAATATTTAAAAACTCACACTTTTTTGCTCGCACTGCTGAGTCAGATGAGCCTCTTTGGTCTGAAAGAAGTGCTCAAGCAGCATGTGTCCATTCATCTTTGACATTTACAGAAAATTTGGCTGGAGATTCATTAGTAACTGCAAAGACTCTAAAGAAAAAGAATCCTGTTAGTGTTGTGATTGACAGAGGAAAAATTGATTCCCCCACATCTGGGGGAGTTGCCAGGGGTGCTGCCAAGTGCTGCTCCCTTTCAAATGGAGATATAGTGGTATGTTTGCCAAAACACGAAATAATTCTTAGTTGTTCTTTTCTAATTTTATTTGTCATGACTCATATCTTATTACATAACCCTGGGAGTTTGTGAATCCGTAGTTTTCATACTTTAAGGGCTTTAGATTGGTGGTTACATTATGAATTGCTGTTTAACTAGCTAAAGTACAATCTAGAATTTGGCATATTCTCCCTTGGTTGTTTCACCATGATTAAGAAAGTATACAGTAGTACCGATAAAAAAATGAAAGAAAGTATACAGTAGACATTTTATATACATAAAATGGAACATTACCCTTTCTCCAGAAACACTATAAGTTGTTTGATTAATGCACTCCAAGTCAAAGAAGTGAAGATCTGTCAACAAAATCAAGACAGGCAAAGTTGGAAGAAAATCACTATTCTATTTGGTAATAAGAAATGATGGATTATTGAAAATATATTGCATTTGTAAAGTGACAGTTAAGTAGAGTTGCCACCATGGTTTTTCTATCAGTGAGCCTGGTGCAGGTGGAACATAAATTTTGCTTAGCATCTCTATGCATATAAGAACATGAATATGTTTGATTGCCAATATTAAATGGGTAATGCAAATAATCTTTTTATTAATTTTGTTACTTAGATGCAGATTTAGAATTTGCAATTCCAGTCATGTTCAAGTGATTCTACTCTGGCTCTATGCATGTGTTTATATTAATTTGTAATGCAAATGAAATTTATGTTAATTCATATTATAATTTGCCATTCCAATCATGTCCAAGTGATGCTATTTTACTCGTCATGTATTTTGTATGATTCAATTTGTTTCGTCCTGAACTTTTCTTTTTCTCGAGTATTTCGGCCTTGATTTGCAAATGTTTGTTGTTAAATTTGAATTCTATGTTCTCGTTGTAAGGATTGCAGGTGCTTTTAGAAGTAAAAGTTGGAAATGAGTTCATGAAGGATCCAGTCCTTGAGATTCTTCAGTTCGAAAAGTATCATGAAAGAAACCAGGCTCTTGAGAATCAGCAAATTTCAACTTCTTTTGATCATGATCCTTATGGCGAATTGTTACACTGGCTGTTTCCTTTAAATAATTCTCGCCGTCCTTCCACTCGTCCTTTATCTCCTGCATTGAATTCCAGTTCTGGTGTACATAATTCATCCTCAACAGTATCCATGTCTTCTGGTTCTGAACTTTTGTCTTTTGGTCGTGTTAGAAGTTATTCTATGCCCTCACTTCCACCATATAAGGGACCACCCCATGCCATTACAACACCCAGCCCTAAACCAAGCTTTGTACCAGAAGATCAGTATCAATTTTTATTCAATAATCCTGAGGAAAATGAAAATGAAGGACTATTATCTTTTCGTGGAGTATCCTTCGTGCCGGGAAGATTTTCTGCTCAGTGTGGTTTAGAAGGAATTTTTACCCCTGGAAGAAGATGGAGAAGGAAATTTGAGTTGATTCAACCGCTACAAATTCAATCTTTTTATATTGATTGTAATTCAGATGACCTTCTTGGTGTTCATGTAAAGGTGTAGTTACTTTTATCCTCGATCCCTCTCTTTCCCCATCTCCATCATCGCTTCTCAGATATTTTAGTTGTTACAAGTAATCTTGTTAACAAGGGAATTACTTTTAGTTTGACCACATAATACGTTATGTCCAATGTCATTGCAGAACGTTTCCCCCGAAAATGCACCAGATGTCGTGGTGTATATTGATTCTGTAACAATAGTTTGTGAAATGGAAATGAAAAGTGGGCCACCATTATCTCTACCTATCACTTGCACAGAAGCTGGGAATGACTACAGTTTACCAAATTTAAAGCTCAGGTTTGTTGCCCATTAACATCATATAATGAAGTTGCTGCATCTTTCAAACTATGGACAATTGTACTGAATTAACAGTCAGGTTTATTGAACTATGGAGCAAGGCATTTGCATATTTTTTTTATTAGGTTAAAGTATTATTGTTTTTGTATCAGCAAATCATAATTCAGAAAGTTGCTTTTTCTTGAATTTGTATAACTGGCAGGAGAGGTGAAGAACATTCTTTTATTCTCAAACCAGCAAAAACATTATGGAAGGATTCCAAGGGTGAAGCTGCTAGTAAACTTCCACCACGACGTTCTTCAGCTCGAACTTCTAGATCAAGTTGGCATGCTTCCTTGGATGCTGAGAGGAGACATGGAGAACCAGCTGCTGGCCAATATGCTGTTCTTTTATCATGTCGATGCAATTATACTGGTATAAGAAATTACATAAATTGCCAGGATTATATGGTAAAGATAAATCTATTTTAATGGTACTGATAAGTTTGTCAATATTTGTAGAATCCAAGTTATTCTTTAAGCATCCTACTAGCTGGCGACCTCGTATTGCAGGAGATCTTATGATCTCTGTTGCATCTGGAATATCAAGCCGAACACTGGCATCTGATGGAACTCAGCTTCCAGTTCAGGTTATCTATGGATTCTAGCAATCAGTCTCCTTTCTGTTCAAAACTACAAATTCATCTAAATTGGTTCAAAATTCTCAGGTTTTAACCCTACAAGCATCAAATATGACGTCCGATGATCTCACATTGACAGTTCGGAATATTAATGGTCAAGCTACTGCTTTATCTGACGTGGTTCAGACCAGTGATCTAAGTGCCACACATATATGGATGCAGAGTCGGGTTCCACTAGGGTATATTTTCTCATGCCATTTCACTCTTGATTTCGGTTTTAACTTAAATCAACCCCCTCAGATGTCATTAACCTTTTCTCCAGATGTGTCCCTTCTCAATCTACGACTACCATCAAGCTCGAATTACTCCCTCTAGTGGATGGCATTATAAATCTCGATTCTCTGCAAATCGATGCTATGGAGAAAGGTAATAATATATATCCTTGTGGTAATAATAATACTCCCTCTTAACTGATGGCATTATAATAATCCGATGTGGTTTTTTGTTATTGTTGTTAAGGGCATGTCTGCTAACCCATCTACACCTATGTTTGTGCCAACTCTTCCGCCCTGTAAAAGTGTGCCCGATTTATAACCCAGTTTGTGTGTGTTACACAAGTGATCACAACATATTGGATATACACAAATTTATGCAATTGAGATGATAATATTAATGAACGTGACTTACATACCCTAATCTCCTTAGGCCAACATGCCTAGATCGTGGAGAAACTGGAAATCCTGTTAAATGAATGATTTAAGACATTGATTCTTGTTTCGCTTGCAGGTTTTTCTTATATGCCTAAGCATGTACTGAAGATCAATGCTACTTGAGCGTTGCCCCTGTCATAATCTCATCTTGTTATTGATTACACTCACGGACCCAGATCCCCTGCAGTAACTTTAGAAAGATTTGGACCCTTCATTTCACGCACATGCACCCGTGAAATGAAGGGTCCAGATCATAAATGTTACTGCAGAAAATCCACTCTCTCATACTCAGCACACTTTTGACATAAGTTTTCAGTTTATAAGAACTTCTTGAATCTAATATTTGTTTTAAACTTTAATGATAGATTAGTGATAAATGTGAGCCTCGAATTGATTACTTAACGTCTGTAAGTTGACTAGGTATTAAGTACAATTGTATAATTTTTATTTGAAATAATTACTTTAAGGTCCAAAATATAGATATTTTTGCTCTATGTTCCAAATGCATGTCACCTGCTATGAGTTTCTGTCTTTTTATTTCTTTATGTTTAGTCCGTAAAAGCTTATTTGGGTGTTTTATTGAGGTAAAGACTGAAATCCGCACCATGCTTGTACTGGTACATCCCCTGCTGGAATTAATTTACTTTTCATATTCTACATAAAATTAAGATTTAATTGAAAAGATAAATGTTAAAAATATGTTTATGAAATTATTTAATATTACTAGGGCTTTTTAGTTGCAATGTTATATTGTACTCCCTCCATCCGGGAGCAACTTGCAAGGGGTGGAGGGCACACAAAATAAGAAAAAAGTAGAATAAAGTAAAAAAAGTAGTATTTTGAGGGTTAATTTGGTAAAATTTTATGTAAATAGTGAAAAAGTTAGTTGGATTGAGTGTAATATGGGCCCAAAAAGTGAAAAAGTAATGCCATTTTGTGTAAATATGTAGATATTGTGAGGGTGAAGTTTATAAAAGGGTTTCCTTTTTTGGGTCTGCAAGTTTCTCTGGGACGTCCCGAAAAGGAAAACTTGCAAGTTCCTCTGGGACAGAGGGAGTATTTTATATTAAATTTGTACAAAAAATTTATACAAATCTTCTTTATTTTTTGCACAGAAGTGAAAAATATTCATATGATCTGAACCAATTTATGAGTATGATAATTTTCTAAACTAATTATTTTTTTAATGGTAGTAGCTATTTTCATAAAATAATATTAATTATTTTCAATTAAAAAAAATCTATGGAACAATATTAATTGTTGACTGTAAGATCGTACTTAATGTGTTTGTGACAATTTTGTACATACTATTCTCTCCCTCCCATAGAACTTTGTAGATTTGTACATGCTATTCTCTTCACTCCACAAAATTTTTTAGATTTTTTTTTTTTTTGTGACCTCTCACAACTTATAAACTTAGAAAAAGAAATTTTTTATTTTCATCCTTACGATATTTATATATTTTACATAAAATGACATTTTTTTCTAGGCTTATATTACACTCAATTAGTCAATTTAACTAATTTATTTAATTCATATATAAAGATTTGTCAAATCTTCCTTTAAAATACTGAATTTCTTTTTCCATTCATTTCGATTAATTAATTGAAGGTGATTATCATAATTAGATCCGTGACATGACATGTATGCATACACAGTAGATATAGTAGCAGTCCCTTTCGAAACATGCTCGATGTTGTGTTATTTATTTCAAATATTATACTATATCAGAAATTACATAAATTAACGAGCTTGCTTCTTCTTCACTCCACGTCCAACACTAGATTAGGTAAATGGACAACTGGAGCTCTATGACCTTTTCCCATGGCAGCAGATTGCCCAATCAAAATTCATCATTGACTGCCAATTATTTTTTTATTTTGTAAATATACAAATGGATAATCCACAATTATTTTCTTTTTTAAAATGGCACTGTTAATATTATGCAGTTTGAATAATACTCCAGTTATTCGTATATCTGGCATATGATATGATTAACAGAATTTTAATATAAGTAATTAATAATCTTGATATGATATGTATGTGATTTCTTGACAATATAAAAATTATTGGGGATTATTGCGTCAACATAATTTGTGCGTGACATAAGTCAAAAATATTTAAAACAATTGAGATATATTACGTGGTGGTTTTCTCAACTTAATACTACCTCCGTCCCTGGAAAATTTGCGGTACTTTCCTGGGCACAGGTTTTAAAAAAAAGTGTAATGAGTAGAATGTATATGGTGGAGATTGTGAGTTAAAGATTTTAAAGGTGTAGATTTAAAGGAATATTTCCATTTTAAGAGTATGTAAATTTTTGTGGGACAAATTAAAAAAGAAAATATGTAAATTTTTGTGGGACGGAGGAGGAGTTAGTATTTTTTTTTGTTAATGTGACTATGCGGCAAAAAAGTAATTGTATCGGAAGTTGAATTGAAAGTGATTAATTGAGAAATTGATTTCACACTGGGACTAATGTACTTTATGCAATAAAGTGATCAGCATTGCCATTGCAGCATAAACCTCCATGGAAATTTGTATATATATTTATTTTTCAACAAAAGTTTGCATATTTTTAAAATAAAAATATTTTTTATATTTTTACCTTTAAAATTTACACCCCACAATCTATACCATATATATTCTACTCATTATACATTTTTTTAAAACTCGTACCTCAAAAATATCATAAATTATTTTTGGGGAACAAAAGTAGTATTTATATTTGCGATTTTGTGATATAGTTTAAAATTTTAGTAAAAGAAGAAGAAGCAGGAATTTAAAGTATTTTTGCAATCAGCCAGAAGAATAATTTTGAAAAGGCGGAATATATATATAATAACAATATCATCGAAACAAATCTAAATCTTTTAATACGATTTTAAAAAAAATATAATTGTAATTATTTATAAAGCACTCAAATATTTCACCTAAAAAATCTAAAACTGTGTATGTTATATATATATAGTACACCATTAAACGATAAAATAGAATATTAGTCACTTCTTGACATGACACAGTATTTTTTGGATAGAAGTGAAAATGGCTGACTATTTGAATTGCATTATTTGTTTTAGAGCTTTTGATTTGTGAGAATATTGTGATTTTTATTGGTGAATAAATAAAAAGTTATATATCATAGGAAATCGAGGGTCTAACTTTTAAAAAAAAAAAAAAAAAACTTTAGATTTGTTCATTTTAAAATGTTATATTTCGAATACAATTTGCAGAAAGTTGTTCTTCAATGCAGTATTTATTCTCCAATTTTTTTTTAATTTGCAAAATATCTTAGAGAGATGAGTTTAACGACTTTAAAACAATGAGTAGGTACTGTGAAAAGAGTTCATGATAAGTTATTTATCTTTTTATAATTTATGTTGGAATGGATAAATTAATGTGATCACCATAATTTATGCTTCTAAAAGAGATACTCTCAATCCCTCCTTTTTAATTTTTTTAACGAAACATTCCATAATAAATTTAATTTATATTTTCTTTAAAAAAATTTACAGTATCTATTTTATTTTATAAATTTTTTATTTATTGATCCAAAATTTAAGAAATAATTTTCTTAAAAATGAGTTTCATTCAAAATATAAAAGTTAAGAAGGGAGAGGAAGTACAGTTTATTTATAGCATATTTCAATGTTTATTCGAATTCTTTTTTATTTTTTAAACTAGGAAATGTATCAAGAAATTGACATATGCAAGTTAAGTCTTAAGTGAGGTTAAATAGTTTTGATATGAATTAATCTTCCATACTACTTAATTACATGTAATGTTGAAATTGGATTTTATATATAAAGAATGACATGAAATTCACTATAAAATATATAGTATTAATATTTATATATATAGTATGTCATGAATTTAAGTTATTATTTGATAAAAAAAATTAAATTGTAAAACAAATGTATTAAGGAATTTTTTTTTCCAATTATAGCAAAATTCTTCCAGAATGTTGGAGCTTTCGTAATCATAGTAAATCAGCAACTTTGGCCTTATCTACCTTGCACTATTAAGTTGCCGTCTGATTCTTTTCTTTTTTCGACTTATACATTAATTTAAATTCATAATAATAATATGTAATAATAATAATAATAATATGTAATTGGGTGATATGCTTGAAATTCACTTTTTTCTTTATTGGATTTTACTATAATTTTTAATATTTATTTCATTTTAAATCATATGAAATTCGATCCACTGAAATTCATTTTAACAGATTTATAATATATTTCATATTACTCCCTCCGTCCCATAATTATTTTCACACTTTCTTTTTTCGTCCGTCCCACAATTGTTTTCACACCCTATAAATGAAAAATATTACTTTAACTTTATCCTCACAATCCAACCAATCTCATTATTTTAATAATATAACTTTACACAACACTCTACTTTTCTTAAAAGTTGTGTCATCCCAGAGGTGAAAACACCTCTGGGACGGAGGGAGTATATGAAACTCCTTTAAAATCAACTTTCTCGATTCCACACAAGTAAATGTAATTGTTAATACCAAAATAAAATATGTTTAAAGAGTAGGTATTATGTGAGTAATACTCACCGTAATAATTTCGTGAACGACATATTTTATTTCACGCAGTAACACACAGTTTGGTGTGTAGTGTTAATTCATGCAGTGTAGTGTTAGTTCATATACAGTGTGGTGTTAGTTCATATACAATATGATTTTAGTTCATTCACTATGGCATACTATGTGTGGTGTTAATTCATATATAGTGTGGTGTTAGTTATATACATTGTCGTGTTAGTTCATATATAATATTTTATGTCATTTATCTAAAAAATAATTAAATCTCAAAATACTTAGAATAAATTGTTGTTCACCATAAAATTTATTGTGTGTATCATTCACATAATATTTTGCCATGTTTAAAACTTTACAAAACTTGTTACTTTGGTCTTTTTTGTCAATTTAACAAATAATTAGTTTTTTTGGTTGTACGCAATTTTGGTGAGTTAATGATAAACTTGGTGTATTGACTTGGAAGACATAGTGGTCACATGACAAATATATGATAGTAATTAAATAAGTGTAATAACCTCACACTAGGTGAGACTATTTAATTTACTCAATTCTTTCGATTCTACTTTCACACGTTTAAAAATAAAACATTTTATATTTACAAAAATTAATAAAACATACTTTTTACTTTATTATTCTCTCTAATAAATATTTTTTACACTTAATTTAATGTAATATATCATAAGATATTATGATGTTCGTTTACGAATTTAAAAATTATATATGTAAAATTTATGGATGAAAAGATTATTTAACATTACACTCACGTATTCATTTTTCCTTAGATCATTTGTCATCATTCACAATTATGAAAATTATCTTGAGACAGAGAGAGCAATATTTATAATATAAATGGATTTATAATTTTAATTGAAATAGCAAAGTATTTTGGATATATATAAACCTTTAAATAGTGTATAACATCATCATCATTTTTTCACCGACTTAAAGGAAGAGAAGAGAAAGACAAGTCCATGTTAACCTCATCGAATCATATTTTCTGTAGTGCGAAAAGATTTATCCAAACAATGATCATATTGTCAACTGACATTGTATTTGGTTAGAAATTTTCTAATCGATCAAATAAAAAAAAAATATAATTTTTAAAATAATAATTTTAATACCCAATAAATAAGTATATAAAATACGAAGAAAAAAAGTTATCCGATTGGAAATTTGTTGTTACAACCTGAATCTCTTGATTTTTATCTCTAATGATATGGATTTGATTTGTGATACCGGACTCTCATCGATTCTATAATTTGGTGGTAGAAAGTTGATTGAGTCATTTATAACTTAATACATCTAACTTTAATTTAGGAAAAAGATTGATCTAGAATTTGCTGGTAGGGAGTTGATAGAGACGTGTGTGACTTATTCCATTTGATCTATTAATGAAACTATATTCAAAATTTTTTATTTATAAAGATCAGTGCCTTGAAGAGTAAGACAGTAATATTCTCAAATATGAGAATATGGAAAAAATAATTACAAATCTTCAAGATATTATTGTATATTTTTATTTCTAGAATTAAAATCTACACAATATATTAATTACATCGTTAAATTTAACAAAAATTCAATGTTCACAGTATTATAATAAAATGTGATAATATTCTTTAAAAAAAATTATAAGCCACTTTTAATAAAAATATAAATTTTTTTGTTAAAAATTAATTTTTTAAAAATAATAAATTTTCAATTAATAGCTGACACATTTTAAATTAAAAATATATCAAATAATATTAATTTCATATTACGAGACCATCTCACACAAAATATACAATTATTTTCCCACTTTTTACCAATCAATGCACGTATAATAGAACATGATTTTCGTCATCGAGTATATATATTGTTATAATAAAATAAGACGCATATATATGATAAAACAAGAACGTAATTAAAGATGATGCACATCAACAGTGTATAATATCAAACTGAAATGATCAGCCTAATATATATTTTTAATTAGAAATTCGATTTTAATACAAATTATATATTGTGCTTTATAACATAACATAATACTTTAAATAAAAATTAGATTTTAACTTTAAATATCATTTCAAAATCATGTGTATACAAACTTCATAAACTATAAATTGAAGGATATAATAATCTCATCATTATATATACTGCTAAAATAAACAACAAATTCAACTCATACGCCATCAGATAGACAATCATCAACTAATTGTACAAGATGCATGTATGCTGTACTTTTTAATAATTATTTTTATACTAATATTAATTAATTAACTTTGACTATACTCTTGCCAATACAATTATACCAATTCCATTTAAGACCATTTCTTAAACATCTCTAAAAAGGCATCAAAATATACTCCCAAAAGAAAGTATTAAAGAATACATCAAATAATATATATATATATAATATTTTTAGCTCGAGTTCAACTTGACAAATTTGAGCTCGACTCGATAATTTTATTATTTTAATAAAATAAATTATTAAACATATTTTAGCTCTTTTTTTTTTTGCTAAAATTCAAGTTCGGCTCGACTCAAGCACGATAATTTTATTTATATATTTTGATGAAAAAATATTAAATATACAAGCTCGATTAGGTTCGCGAGCCTCTCGAGCAGAGTATTTATAAACTCGAACTCGAGAGACATTTGAGTAGCTCGAGCTCGATTCAATTTGGTTCGAATCGATATAAATTTTTTACGAGTAGATTGCGAGTCGGCTTGACTCATTTACACCACTAACGGTTGGACCATCTTCTTTTTTTCAATAATGTATCTATCTCTTGAGTATAATTTTGATATTGTCTCACACCAAATTTCTCATCATCTCGCTGCTTGAATGTTGATGAGAATGGATTAGGAAGGAGGTGATTTGAACATATTTCTTTATATCAAATGGAATTCATTACCAAATCATTGATATTATTTTAAAAGTCCACTCACTTAATAGTCAAAGTTATTTATACTAAAAAGTTGCGGGGTGATATACTGAAATTTTTTACACTATTATCGATTTTTTAGTGTAAACTTTTCAGTATATCAACCTGCAACTCTTCAGTGTAATCAATATTCATTTTTTAGTACAAACTGTTTTAACTGTTGAATGAGTGCACCGTCCACCTGGTGCACATGAGACTTGCTTATATAACGGTGGTCTTGTAATCGACTCTAAACGCAACATCTATGATCAATTTATACATATAAACATGCGTATTAGGAGTAATATACTAAATTCATGCAATTAAAAGTAAGAATAACTAAATATAAACACACAAAACCAAGACCTAATCTCAAAAGAAAACCAGATAAAAACATGATAGTGGGTTGAGGTTATTTTAGGTATTGAAACGCCCTGCCCGTGTTCTCCGGGCAGGCTCCGATTTGCTTTATTAGTCGTAGATTCTATATAAAAAAAAAAAGGTAAGAACTGATAATTCACACATTTTCTCGAGTATACTTTTCCTTTTTCAGTTTTACAAATTGTACGCCATAAATTACACACCCAGCAACATAAGATATACTCAAAATATTTACTTTTATGGATGATTTTAATATATATTAATTTGCTAATGTCCAATTCTTTTTAATTTTTTATTTTTCTTGAGCATTGAAGTAGTCAGCATAATTTGTGCTTTTTCTGCTGAGATTTCAATATCCCTTTCAAGAGAGACATTTCTGGGGTGGTGCCACTGTAATACTTATACTTTTTGATTGAAGTGAGATTATAATCACTATTTTAATTATTATTATCGGATTCCAGCTTTGCTTGTTGGCACTGTTCGAGGGAAAACTTTTTCTCATTTGAAGGTCAAGCATGTGATCTGCAATCACTGAGCTCTGTACCATCTCTCTCTGCAATTTTCACCTCATCTTTTCGACTGGGTTTCACCTATTTTGCCGATTTGATCAGAGAAAGGATTGTTTTTGTGGTGAGAAAGAATACTCCATAGTCTTTTAAGGTATTTTAGATTGTGGGTTTTTCTCCTTGGGTGATTTCAGTTTTCTTGAAAGTGGGAGAAAGGTTTTCTTGGCGATATTTGATTTATTTTCTGAGATGGGTTTGAGTTATTTTGGTGATTTTTGGGGGTTTTGATGAAATTGGACGGAAGTGAGAGTGTTTTTTGTTTAATCGAACTCCGGTGAGGAGGAGGGGTGATCTGAAATTGGGATTTCTTGATATTTTCGGATGTTTTAAGAGATGGAGTTAGTTGATGATAGCATAAAGGTGGAATCATGGGATGTGAAGAAATCAAAGGGGAGGATGAAAAAAGTCGATGATGAAGAGGAGGAGACTGGTTGCTGGATGAAGTTGAGGTTTATTGGAAGCTGTATTTCGTCAAGATCTAAAGTTGATAACTCCATCAGTGGCATCAGCACTCATGGTAATCTTTTTCCTTTCTCTGTAGTAATGTTGTAATTCGATTTTAAACTTCTTTTGTTTTTTGGATGATATTAGTTCAAATTCCTTGGTTGGTTTGTTGCCCAAAATTGCTTTTCTTTTATGTTGGAACTGTTGATTGGGATATTGAGGCATAGGGCATGGAATTGGGGCCAAACAGGGCAGATGACTTCTGGATTTATGGAGGTTTAACGGGCCTCTGATAAATCCAACCAAAAATGGAAAATTTAGTAGATTGAGACTATTTAGGAGGTCTCAAACTCGAACCGAATAATTTTCCTGCTAGAAAGGAGCTTTGGGGAGGGATATGGTTGGACTTGGGGGGTTCTTTATGTAGCAATGTAGGTGGGATGATCAAATATGTTGGGAAATCGATGAGTATAATAAGTAGATTTATTTGGAAACTGTTTTCGTACGAGGACTTCAGAGAGCTTCGTTTGTTGTAATCAGTCTAATGAATTGGTGGATATTCTTTGACTCTCTGGAATGATAATGTACAACTAGTGGGGTTAACATCGGAGATCCATTTCATGTTTTCGTCATGTCCACTTCAATCGAAGTTGAATTAAGGTCGATTGATCAATGTCTTGAGAGTTAAATATACTGATGAAGAGGGGATAATAGTAGATTGTGTTGCCTCTTGACTAGATGGGATATGCTAGTTTTTAATGCTCCTTGCTATATGCATGTCCTTTTTTGGTTGATTGTCTGCTCTGGCTAAAACTTGGAGTTAACATATTTTAGCTTGGTTTACGAGTATTCAGGCGTGATAACCATTATTTTCAATTGAAATTTCTGATTAAGCTATGTACAGAAAAGACTTTGATGAAATTATGCTTTGGTGTGTGAAAAAGCCTTGTTATATTGTTATCAGATAATTTTCCTCCATTTTTTTTATGGGTAAAATCTATTATGTCCACTCTGGCAATATCAATGTGAGTTTCCATCTAATGATTTGTTTCATTTTTTCATGCTAGCAGAAAGTAAATCGACGAATGATACGAATAAAGATCAAGCAGCTGCCCCAGTAATCCCATCCACCACGACGAGCAATGCTGAAAGCATTTCTTCGAGCACAAAACTTGAAGAAGAACTTAAAGTTTCTTCTAGGCTACGAAAGTTCGCATTTAATGACCTTAAGTTAGCAACCCGTAATTTCAGACCAGAATCTCTTCTTGGTGAAGGGGGGTTTGGATGTGTGTTCAAGGGATGGATAGAAGAAAATGGCACAGCACCAGTTAAACCCGGGACGGGACTTACAGTTGCTGTCAAAACCCTGAATCACGATGGGCTTCAGGGCCACAAAGAATGGCTGGTTTGAAGCTTTCTTGTTCGACTTTCTTGTGTTTTTGTGGTCTTCAGTAGTTCTGATTTGATTTTGTTTGGCAGGCCGAAGTGAATTTTTTGGGTGATCTCGTTCATCCTAATTTAGTTAAATTAATTGGCTACTGCATTGAGGATGATCAGAGGCTTCTAGTGTATGAATTCATGCCTAGAGGAAGCTTGGAGAATCACTTATTCAGAAGTACGTACATCCCGTTCTTTCGATGTTCAATTGATGAAAAATTATACACCGTAATATGGAAGCACAATAATTTGTGCCAATTTCTGTCTTAACGTTTTCCGTGAGATGGTTTAAGTTTGCGCGTTTATAACCGTTGATCATTGCAGGGTCTCTGCCACTTCCATGGTCGATCAGGATGAAAATAGCTCTAGGTGCTGCCAAGGGGCTTGCTTTTCTTCACGAAGAAGCAGAAAGACCGGTGATATACCGTGATTTTAAGACATCTAACATCTTGTTAGACGCCGTAAGTAATACATACATAGTTTACCTACCTGTCACTTTCCATCTTAATCAAGGTCTCGAGATTTTTATTTGGATGCGTGCTATTATATTTTTGCAGGAATATAACGCGAAACTCTCCGACTTTGGACTTGCTAAAGATGCTCCCGATGAAGGGAAAACTCACGTTTCTACACGTGTAATGGGAACTTATGGTTATGCAGCTCCCGAATATGTCATGACAGGTGAACCATTTTTCGGTGTTACTCCAATTTCGCCTTCTTCATTACATAGTCTAGTGCAAAAACTCTGTCCGAACTATCCATATATAGTTACAAGATAAGATCATCAAATACTACACGTCGTCATGTCTTATGTTGTGACGGGTTGTATCCATTTTGATGCAGGGCATCTCACATCAAAAAGTGACGTGTACAGCTTTGGTGTTGTCCTGCTTGAAATGATAACAGGTAGACGATCAATGGACAAGAACCGGCCCAACGGGGAGCATAACCTTGTGGAATGGGCTAGACCTCACCTTGGTGAGAGGAAACGTTTTTACCGTTTGATAGATCCTCGGCTGGAAGGCCATTTTTCAATTAAAGGTGCCCAAAAGGCCGCGCAGCTGGCGGTTCGTTGCCTGAGCCGGGACCCCAAAGTCCGGCCCTTGATGAGTGAAGTGGTGGAGGACCTGAAGCCACTTCCGAGCCTCAAGGACATGGCTAGCTCGTCTTACTACTTTCAAACGATGCAGGCGGATCGGGTTAGCTCCAGCCCCAGTGGCAAAAACTTGAGGACTCAGGGATCCTTCTCGAGAAGCGGGCAGCCAAGGAGCCTCTCGATACCGAATGGGGCCCACACTTCTCCGTACCACCAGTTCGCTCATAATTCGCCCAAGCCTAACGGTAAATCGTAGTTTCAGGCCCGGCCCGTTCTTTTTCCGACAGGGATGGATATGGTGTGTGGTGGTGATGGTGAGCTTAGTGGAAAAAGAAGTGGTGGAATACATTTTATTGTGGTGTGGCCATTGAGGGGTAACACTCTCCCTCTGTGAAACAATGTAATGTAATCCCAATCATTTGAGTAAATCTTACATCTTGGATTGATTCATGCTGAAAATTTCTCTCTTTTCATTTTTTTTTCTTTTCTCAAGTAATATTCAGGTCCTTCCAAAAATTCCTGTATCTTAAATACAGGTGAATTCTGATTAACTAAAGGTGACTTACATATTGGTTCAAAAAAGTAATTATATTTATAAAATTGTTTACAATATCTGCACAGAAGTATATTTTTTTCTACACAGAATCAATTTGTAATTTTTGTTAATTCTGTGAATTATTTTGTAATTTTTCCTTAATTAAAAGTGTGTGTGTGTGTGTGTGTTTTTTTTTTTTTTTTTACAATTTTTTTCCCTAACATATAAGAGAAGTCAAAAGTTGGTTATTGCATCAATTGGGAATATGGGATGTAGTGACTATATGCAAACTCAATAAAATTATGTGTAGGAATGAAAAATTACAGTTGGATTTATGTAATAAATTTGTGCAAATAATTCTAATTATTTAGTAAAAGGAATTACAATGTACACCTGCTAATGCTCATGAATTTGATTAAATATAAATTCAATTTTTATATTTTATTAAATGCATAAAATCCCACCCATTTAATTCAAGTAAATGAGTCACCCAAACTTTGATCAAATTGATTAAAATTAAATTGCTCCAACTATAGAAGAAATTTTTTGTATCTCAAACCTAAGTGAAATCTAATTGCTTAAACTATTCAAATTTTACATATTGTCAATTATTATTATTATTATTATTATTATTATTATTATTATTATTATTATTATTATTAT
>JAPKLY010000013.1:1525571-1594868 GCA_026898435.1 Prunella vulgaris | reverse complement strand
ATATAATTAAATATATTCACTGATATTATAAAATTTTGCATTATAATTTCAGCTTAAAAATCTAACGATATAATTAAATATATTCACTGATATTATAAAATTTTGCATTATAATTTCAGTTTAAAAATCTAACGGTATCAGCATATATATAATATATGTGTGTATAATAAATATTATATCTAATACTATTAATTTCATACTATAAAACTTAGTCGTAAAAGACTTTGTTATTAATAATTAATATCATGGTGTATTTTATTAACTTTTAAATGATAAATATATTAATATATAAAGACATAATCCCCTGTAAAATTTGGTCAATATGTATGAAATTTGATTCATGCTAATACCAATAAATTAATTTAGTTACACTCTTAGTCTTAAAAGTGTACAACATTACTATGAATGATATAACCTAGATGCCAAACAAATAGCCATGGCCTAAATTAATGTTTGAAATTAGCGGAGGCCAAACAAGTTGAATAATTGCAAATTCTCGTGTAACAAAACTGAAAAGATACAATTTCATAAGTCAGCCAAAAGAAGCAATTTTTAGATACAATTAAATAAATTAGAATACATCTTCAAGTGTAGAATAATAAGGTGGAGAATTTAATACTCCCTCCGTCCCGTAGGAATTTGCACCCTACGGGACGACACATTTTTTAAGAAAAAATAGTTTTATATATAAAGTAGTAGTATATGGGTAAATATGTGTAAAGGTTTGTGAGTGTGCACGTAAATCAATGCTTCCTTTTTTAGTAGCGTGCAAATTTATGTGGGACGTCCAAATGAGGAAAGTGTGCAAATTCTTGCGGGACAGAGGGAGTATAAATGAAGTTACTTTCCATAAGAATCGTTTCCAGAATTATGCTCATAAGTTGTCACATTTTTGAATTCGATCCACCTGTTTCACACTTTTTGAAATTGGTCATATACATTTAAAATTATTTTGATTTTAGTACATTTATCGGTTACAATAGGTTGTGTAACTGGATGCTTCCACCTGAGTTTCAAAATACGTTGAAAAAAATAGATTGTTTCAAAACTAATCAATCCATCCTTTGCACCCGTAGAACCTTCGACCCAGATTTTCTTCAGTCCAAGAGGTGCGTATTTGAGCTTCCACCCACAATGAAGAGAGTGTAATTGCGTCGTGCTATGGAGAATGAATAAGTGGTGGACGACATTTTTGAAACCCAAACGATTTCCTTCTCTTGGAATGGAGTTACCGTTGCTGCAAATGAAAATGGACGAATTGATTCTCCTGATTTTGTAGAAGCTGCTCCCAATTTTGGTTCTCGATCTACAAATGAAAATGATTCCAAATTGTATTAATAAGTCAGACTCATTTTATTATACTCAAGACCCACCCCCTTAATAAGTTCGACCCATCTTAATAAGCCCTAACCAATGAAAAAGATTCTCAATGAAATTAAAATAAAAATTAAATTAAATTAAATTAATTACACAGTTAACACATATAAAATCAAATGCAAAATTAAATTATATTTATAGGTGGAGACAACAGGCTACACAACCTATTGTAACATGTAAATGTACTAAAATCAAAATAATTGTAAACGTATAGGACCAATTTCAAAAAGTGTAAAACGTGTGGACCGAGAATTAAAAAATGTGATAACTTATTGAACATATAAAAATATACGCACACATATATATATATATATATATATATATATATATATATATTTATTGGCCTAATCTAATTTGATAAAGATTTGATGGCATTCCCCGAAAACAGGCAAAGTCTAATTTCAACCAAAGGTTTGTTATTCCATGGCCAATGTTTTAACCTTAAACTTGTCGAAACCTGTCAGTGGTTCCACATTCTTCCCGCCATATGTTTCTCCACGCTTTCCCTTGTATTTGGCCTATATCTTTCTTTCTTCTTCATTTGCCAAAACATTCAATACCTATTGTAATAAAATTGATTAATTTTAACATATATATATACGTATATATAATCTTTCTCTTCCCTAAAACGGGTAAATTAAGCGAATCACTGGTGTGAGTTTTCCAGTGGTTCGCTACAATAAAAGTTTATATTAAAACCCAAAAGGAAAATATATATATATATAATTAATAGTGTAAACATGAAGTACAAATTATCGATACTTCTATTTTGCATCTTGCTGCCTCTTACGGCCTACGGCAGTAATTACGTGAATTACGATGAATATCTGCAGAAGAAGGCCGATGAATCTTATCAGGAATCTTTGAAGGCATACAATCCTCACCCTGAGGATCTCACTGATGAATTCAACGTTCTTGTTGGCCAGTAAGTAATTCTCCATCAATATTACTAATTTTTAGAAATAATCACAAATTTGTATAAAAATAATGCGCATTATTTTTGTATCATTTCGTAACTGGCCTAATTTTTATTTATTCACCCCGTCCCAAAATGATGATTAGTTTTTTTCATTTTTTTTTTTGTTTCGAGCCATCAATTTCCTTTTTTAGAAGGATATAATTTGTCTTAAAAATGTTATTGTTTAATACACCATAATACTAACTTTTCATTTTAATATCAATAAGTTATAAAAATAAATATATATATCAAGAATTTTTATAGGTAAAATTCCGTAGTTTTAATTAGACAGAGGGGGGTATTTTTTTTTATTGGATCATGTCTTAATATATTTTTTTCTCTTTTTTTTTTCTTTTCAAATTGACACATTCTCTATATATTTCACACCAAAACAGGACATTGATAGGCCAAAACAGCACGAGGAGAAACCTGAAGGGGTCAAGGGAATGCAAGGCCACCAACCCGATCGACCGTTGCTGGCGGTGCGACCCCAACTGGCACTTGAACCGGAAGAAGCTAGCCGACTGCGTCCGCGGGTTCGGGCACCACACCACCGGCGGAAAGAAAGGTAGATTCTACGTGGTGACGGACCCCTCGGACGACGACGTGTCGAACCCCAGGGTCGGGACCCTCCGGCACGCGGTCATCCAGAGGGAGCCACTGTGGATCATATTCGCCCACAGCATGGTGATCAAGCTGAAGCAGGAGCTCATTATGTCGAGCGACAAAACCATCGACGGCAGAGGCGTGGTGGTCCGCATTGCATACGGCGCCGGCATCACTATCCAGTTCGTCCACAACGTGATCATCCACAACATCTGGATACACAACATCGTCCCCAAGGGAGGCGGCATGATTAGGGACTCCGTCGACCACATGGGACTCCGCACCCAGAGCGACGGCGACGCCATCAGTATCTATAGCTCCAATCATATCTGGATTGACCATGTTTCTCTGGCTAAAGCCACTGATGGTCTTGTTGATGTCATCGAAGGCTCCACTGCTATCACCATTTCTAACTGCAAATTCAACCACCACAATGATGTAGGTCCCCCCTCCCTCCCACAATAAAATGTCACTTTCCATATTTTTTATATATAGAAAAAATTATACTTCTGTGCAAATATTATGTTGGGATGCTGCAGGTGATGCTGTTGGGTGCGAGCGACAGCCAGTCTAGAGATGCAATCATGCAAGTAACCGTTGCGTTCAACAAATTCGGAATCGGGTTGATCCAGAGAATGCCGAGGTGCCGATGGGGGTTCGTTCACGTCGTTAACAACGACTACTCACACTGGGAACTCTATGCCATCGGCGGGAGTGCCCACCCCACCATTATCAGCCAAGGAAATAGATTCAGAGCCTCTAACTACCGTTACACTAAGGAGGTACGTTATAAAAAAAAAAAAAAGTGAGACGAGATCTCCTGTTACACAATGATATAATATACTATTCAAGTAATTAATTAATATATATAATATTATAGGTTACAAAGAGAGACTACGCGGCGAAGAGTGAATGGATGAAATGGCAATGGAGATCAGAGGGTGATTTGTTCACAAACGGAGCCTTCTTCACCGAATCGGGCCCCAGATTGGTGCACGCAAAGAGCCCGCTAACGGGGAACAATTTGATCAAGTTTAAACCCGGTTCATTTGCTGGAAGACTCACAAGGACATCGGGTGCACTCAAATGCCGACCCGGAAAATACTGCTAAAATTAATTAATTGCTCTCAATTATTTTTATATTTTTTAAATGGACGTATAATTTGAGTGTAATATTGGATGACGGCAATGCATATATATATACACTATTTATAATATTATAAGCGTACAGGAGTGTTGTTTTTTCCTTTGTAGATTATTATAGTACTATAGTTGTAGGCTGCTGATGGAAACCGCAGCATCAACATCTCCAGTATTTCTGGTTATTAATTAATTGGAGTTTTTTTTGAATTTCCTTTTAAATTTTGCTAATTATTAAAGCCGTTGCTTAGGGTCTTAATTAAATAATTAAGCACATGATATTGACCTTATGAAGTATATCGATCAACTATATCTCATGCATGCCTGATTTTTTTTACTAATTAAAGAGAAAATATATTCAATGCATTAGTCTCGTCTGAAAGTATTTTAATACAATTTGAATAGATGTATTTAATTGATGATTAGTTGTTAAAGGAGAAAATTAATAAGGAAGGGCTAAAGTTGAATGGCTTAACTATTGAATCTTTACCTTTTATTTATAAGTTATTTCATATTTTCATCATGGGTCTTTCTATGGTCAGAAAGGCTTCGCCCTTCTTGACCTCAGTAAATCCCCTAAATACCGTTAGATTCATAATCTAACGTATAATATTATTTTGAAGTGATTGCACTTTGCACTAGGGCGATTGCACTAT
This sequence comes from Prunella vulgaris, assembly GCA_026898435.1. Lineage (NCBI taxonomy): Eukaryota > Viridiplantae > Streptophyta > Magnoliopsida > Lamiales > Lamiaceae > Prunella > Prunella vulgaris. Next base: position 1,590,131 of record JAPKLY010000013.1, on the reverse strand, counting down.
GCATAAGGCGATCGCACTGTTAAAAAAATTAATTAATATTATTAAATAAAATTAAAATTACCAAATTATCCTTTTAATTAAAATACTATTATATCTTAATATATTTTAATCAAATTAAAATTTATGTTTTCAAAATTAATTCTTACACCCATTGCGACCGGGCCCGGCCCGGCCTAAGCCCGAGTGGCCCGACATGCCTAACGGGCCGGGCTAAATAGGCCCGGTTCTTTTCGGGCCTGTATTTTTTGGGCACATCCTGCCCTGAAACTAGGGTTTTTTAAATATGGGCCCAAAAAATACAGGCCCGAAAAGAACAGGGTCTATTTAGCCCGGCCCGCTAGGCCCGTCGGGCCACTAGGGCTCAGGCCGGGCTGGGCCCGGTTGCAATGGGTGTAAGAATTAATTTTGAAAACATAAATTTTAATTTGATTAAAATATATTAAGATATAATAATATTTTAATTAAAATAACTTTTAAAAATTAGAAAAAAATAACTTTTAAAAAAATATAAAAGGTTATTTCAGTAATTTTTATTTTCTAATTTTTAAAAGTTATTTTTTGGGCTTAGGGCGAAACTATGTCGCCTAGGGCAAAATAATATTATTTGTCAAAATTTTATTGGTTTACTGACGTCAGGAAGGGCGAAACCTCTTCCTGACAGTAGAAAAACCCTTTCATCATAATACTCTCAAAGGAATTAATCAGTGTATATCAAATTTGGAATTTAGAAGTTTAAATTGATTGCATGGACAATATAGGAACACCACCAAATAACTCTAACTACCTGTTTTCAACTTTTATTAAATTTTTTTGGTAAAACCCATTTTTAAAAAAGAAACAATTTTCACCATTTAGTCGTGCAAACTCTATTTAACATTGGTGTGTGAATTTAAAATTTATTGAAGGAGAATGAAAAAGTGTTGATGATGAGGTGGGCCGTGTGGGCCGGGCCCTTTTGAGTGAAGATACCCTTGAGCAAATATTTTGGGCCCACTAATCATGAGCAATTTAAACCTCATATATATTTTTTATCACCTGTTTTTTTTCTTCCTTCTTCCTTTTCAAAAATTAAAAAATTCATTTAATTCTTACTTTAATTATTTATAACATATATATAATTTTGACATTAAATTAATGTTGAATTCCTTTACTATTATATTTTGGTATTGTTGATGAAATAATCTAATCCAGATGATTAAGGAAGTAATCAGGGGAATACCAAATGACGTGTCCCAAAACAACTAATCGAACATGATGATTATGGGCAAAGCTAAAGAAGTTCAATACGAGAAAAGAAGAATCATCAAACAAACAAGAAATGACCAAGCCGCAGTACAAAAGAGGAATGGGCGAGCAGCTCACCTGCTCGCCCAACCACCTGCCCAGCTCACCTACTCGCCTATTTGCTCATATTAGGCGAGCAGGTGTTTTAATTCTCATAAAGGGCGAGCAGCTCACCTGCTCGCCATAGGAGCTGGTCGCCAGGAATGAACTGCTGCTTGCCTGTTTTCAAGAAGATCACCATGATCCTATTTTCATCATTTTTACTCAATTTTCCATTGTAATTATCTTGTTTAAGCGGTTAGAAACACGTGTAAGCTTCAGAAGAAGAGTGACAAAGTGTATGCCACCACCTGCTTATGTATTTGTCTATAAATAGGCCCCAAATTTCATTTTAATACTCCCTCTGTCCACCAAACTATTTCCCACTTTCCTTTTTTGTTTGTCCATAAAACTTTTTCTCATTTTCTTATTTGGAAACAACCCACACTCACAATAAAATTTTGGGCCCCACAATACTCTTACTTTTCCCTTACTTTATCTATCATTTCAATATAATGCTACTTTTCATTAAATCCCGTGCCCACAAAGAAATGAGAAAAAGTTTCATGGACGAAGGGAGTACAAGTTTTCTTAGCCTCAGCGAAGTTCTGCCGAAATCTTCACGTAATCAAGCACTTTGAAAGCCACATAAATGCTTCCGTTGCGGAGATTTCATTAACAGGTATTTTAGTAAATAAGTATTTTAAATTATTTAGTTTACATAAAAAATTATATAGTCATATATATATATATATATATATATATTTTTTTTTTTGATCTTGACATATTAATTATATAAATGTACTCATGAAATTTGTTCGAATTAATTCACATAAAGGCCATATTTGAGCAGAAAAAAAATCATCACAGCCAATGAGAAGGAAGCGTCTGGTCAAACACCAAATATATGGAGAGACTGAAAATGAACCGACCGGTTTAAATTAATTCAAAATACTTTCGAATCCATTTTATAAATCCACACTTCGAAAAAATGAGAACATCGTATTTATAATGTAAACTATTTTTTCAATGAAGAAAAAAATTCATCTATTAATTAGCTCCATATATAATTAGGGCAAGTCTTTGGTAAAACCTATGTTTTAAAAACCCGATCGGACCGGTCTAATAGATTGGTCCAACCGCTAAACGGACATGGTAACGTACGATTCAAAAGCGTTTGACGGGTCATCTACTAAAGCATTTGATCCAGTCAAAAGCGGTATTGATCGAGTCGAACGGTCCGGGTCAAATTGACAGCTAAGAAGATTTTTATAAAAAAATAACATGTAGGGGTTATTTTGCAGAAATTTATTGATGTCCTAATATATTTATGAAAAAAATCTAAAAAAGACGACGAGTTTGATGCCTATATTCCTAATTTCATTCTGGAAAAGTAACCTTTTTAATCTCAAAATGCAGCAATCGGAATGATGTTGACATCCATTTTCAGCGGTGCAATGAGTGTTGTGAAATCTTTAAGTGGTGTAACGTTTCCATCCAGTATCTTCATTATAATATATTAATTATAAAGAATTAAATTATATAAATATTATAATTTATGTATTATATAATTATGACATCATATCGGTTCCACCGCTTTATTAATAATCTAATCGTTCGGATCCAATTGGATCAAAAGCGCTAAAATATTCAATTCAATGTCCGTTTCCGTTTTTTAAAAGATAAGGTAAAACCAGTTTTAGTATATAATATTAATTATAATCTATACAATCAACATATACACAAAATGCAAATTCTTTTATCATATAAAAGAAATGCACCAAAGTTTATACCTATGTGGAAACAAAACATAACTACAACATTAAAAAAATTATAAATATATTATGGCTGGACAATTTTAGTAAAATCACGCATGCCATTTGCCAGAACACATGCAAAAGGGTACGTGTTGTTTTTTGCTTACACGTGGCAAACCATTGTCTCTTCCATCAACAATAAACTGAATTTTTATTTTTTATTTTCTGAGAAACTGAAATTTTATACAGAGAGAAACTAGAATATATGATCCAGAGATTAATTTCCCCTTCAGACCGCAGAATCAATCAGGTAACTTCTGTTCTTGACTCATTGAAATCCATCATCCTTTAATCATGCATTTCCTCCAATTTATTATTAGGCGCTACGATTTAATTTAATTAATGATCATATTTTGTAATTGTGCAAAACAAAAAATATTTGGCCCTTTTTATAATTTGAAATGCTAGTTTCTTGAATTGTAAATAGTCAATTCGGAATTTCAGATCGAGATCAATTAATTGTGACGATTGAAAAGGTTGCCATTTTTATTACCATCAAGTGATACTATATTGAAGCATGTGATGTAACGTGATGTGCGCATGTATGCAGAGTGTTAATTAGAGATGGCAGAGACAAAAGGGTCAAAGGGCAGGAAAGATGATAGCTATGATTCGTACTTTGAGATGGTGCAAGCCAAGAAAAAACTCCCTCCTTCATTGCAAGAATCTCTAACGGCTGCATTTGCAAAAATTCCTGTTTCGACCTTCCCAAATGTGCCCGGTGGCAAAGGTGACCATACTATAGATTGAAATTTGTTTATAGTATGAAATTTATATTAGAATATGTATTTATTAATACTACAAGATGTATTTAGTGATAAGACAGAATAAAAGGTAAGCTTTCCGTTTCACAAAAACTTTCAAGGAGAAGGAGCACGCGAAGTAGAATAAAGTTAAAAAAGTAGTGTTTTGAGTTGTAATTTAGTAAAATTTTATGTAAAAGGTAAAAAAAGTAGTTGGATTTAGTGTAATGTGGACCAAAATGTGAAAAATATAATGTCATTTTTGTGTAAATATGTAAATATTAGTCAGGGTGGAGTTTGTCAAAACTTTTCCTTTCCCGGGTATGCATGGATGTCGAAGAGGAAAATCTGCAAATTCTTATGGAACTGAGTGAGTATATAATATCAGTAATTACGTCTTGTGGTATAATTTCTGAATGCAGTTATAGAAGTTGAGGCGGACATGTCGATTGGGGATGCTGTGAAGGTTCTGTCGGAAACGAACATTCTGTCAGCTCCGGTGATCGACCCCGCCTGTAAGGGGAGCTCCGATTGGCGGAGGCGGTATTTGGGAATCGTGGATTACTCAGCTATTGTTCTGTGGGTGCTGCAGAATGCAGAGATTGCAGCAACTGCTTTGTTGGCTACTACGGCTGCTGCTGCTGGGGTGAGCACCGGTGCTGCTGGCGCTATCGGCGCATTAGCGTTGGGGGCGACGACCCCCCTCGCCGTTGCTGGACTCACTGTGGCGGCGGTTGGGGCGGCGGTGGCGGGTGGTGTGGCGGTCGAGAGAGGGATGGCTAAAGATTCCTCGGCGGCTGCAGATAAGTTGGGGGAAGATTTTTATAAGGTTATGCTGCATGAGGAGCCTTTCAAGTCCACCAAGGTTAGTTGTGTAAATTAGTTTTACTGTCCAATTGATTTTCATCTTAGAATGTATATTTGAACAGTATTAGTTGTTCTGTTAAGGTAACAATATCAGTTGTTAAGTATTAGTTGTGGATCAGTTGTACGATATACTGTTTTACATAAGACCAGCTCAAAATTGAATTTTCTGTCGAGAGTGAGAATCACATTTTTGTTGTTATGCGTACATTGGACAAATCTGTATTTATATGTGTAGGTGAGGACAATTCTAAAGACGTACCGGTGGGCGCCTTTTGTTCCAGTTGCACCGGATAGTACAATGTTGAGTGTAATGTTGCTGCTTTCGAAGTACAGGCTTCGTAATGTCCCAGTGATTGAGTCGGGGCATCCCTCGATTAGAAACTTCATAACTCAATCTGCCGTTGTGCATGGTCTCCAGGGGTGCAAAGGAAGGGACTGGTTCGATTGCATAGCTGCTCATCCATTGTCCGACCTCGGACTTCCTTTCATGTCTTCCGACAGGGTGAGATATATAAACCGTCACCTGCTTAGTGTGTGTTTGCTTTAAAGGATAATAGTACTATGTTTCCGTGCATGTGCAATATTTGTTGCACAGGTTGTAAGTGTTGAAGAAAACGAATTGATTTTGGAAGCATTCAAGAAAATGAAAGAAAATCAAATCGGAGGGCTACCGGTTGTTGAGGGCGCGACGAGGAGGGTCGTGGGCAACGTGAGCATAAGAGACATCCGATTCTTGCTCCTCAAGCCTGAGCTCTTTGCGAATTTCAGGTGTAAAACTCTAAATGAGAATATAATCCAACATAGTATTAATTTGATGGCACAAATTATGTATGTTTGTATATGTTGTGGTTTGTGAAGGGAGCTTACAGTGAAGGACTTCATAAGTACGGTGGCCGTGGCTGCGAACGACACCAGCAGAACGGTGACGGCGATCACGTGCAAGCCCGACTCGAGTCTTAGCCACGTGATCGACACGCTTGCTTCGAAGGGGGTTCATAGGATCTATGTGGTGTCTGGTGAGCAGAACCAAAATCAAGTGGTGGGGGTAATTACACTGCGAGATGTGATCTCCTGCTTTGTCACAGAGCCACCCAATTTCTTTGATGATTACTTTGGCTTTGCTGCTCAAGAGTTATTGAGTCAGTGACATCATGCATTAGGTTGTTTTGGTAAGATGTAAATTGCCTTATGTATTTTGTGCAAGTGAGGGGTGACTAAATTTCAGATGTTGAATGTTTTTCATAGTTTATCTACTCTAATGGGACTACTGTTTTTTTAGAGGTTACCCTCATTTATATGACACATCAATATAAAATAAGTAATTCCTTTCTGTATTTTCACCATATGTATATTTTTTTAAATATATTATTTATTATTGAAAAGTTAAAAAATTATTATTGAAAAGTTACATCACTAGAGATATACTTTTTAATAATAATAAGTATGATTTTTCAGTAATACTTTATGTAATTTTTTAAAAATGAATTTGAATTGCACAAATTAAAACATATATAAATATACTTCCGTCGTCCCAAGAGTTCAAGATTAACTTTTATAGTTGTTATGGGCATAAAATTAAATAATAAATTTTTAAAAAATATTTATTAATTTTTACGAGTATAATTTTTTTTTAAGTGTAAATGTAGAGTGAAGACGTTTAAATAAGAAGTGTAAAGTAGTTATGAGACGTAGAGAGTATTATATATCAACTAAAATTTCTACTTATAAAAATAATTAAATTTTAATAATAAGTGATAATATTTTTATTTAAAGTATTTATTATTATTTATAAATATTAGTATTATATTTTATTTTTTTTAAATGATAATATTTTGACAAATCTGATTTCGATTTAAAATTTAATACTTGTTTTAAAATAAGGTTAATATTGAATTACTACCTGTTTATATCATTAATATTAATATACAAAATTTACGCTCATTCGCGGGAGATAAATATTTCGATCAAATTAAAAGATACACATACATTTAACATATTACAAACTTGAGATATATATTATTTGAAAATCTCCCAAATCATATTCCATCTAAACATTCATCCTATTCCTATCCTAAATAGACTAATTAATTAATTAAATAAACACAATTCCACCAATATCTGATCATCGATCTAATATTCCAAATTTAATTATTTCCATCCTCATAATTAATGACATGGACATTGACGAACACTTACATATTTTATTTTCGTGAAAATTTATTGTTACATATACATACATATTTTATTTTTTCTCTTCAAACAGTATTTAAGATCCCAAACATTCATTAAATCTCTCATAATCTACCTATCAAGAAAAAAGTCACATAATCTTTCCACAAAATTCATACCAATTTCCTTTGAAAATGGTGGAATACAAACTGGAATTCATCCACACTGACAATAAACTTTACATCCCAAAAACTTTCATCGATCCCCACGCCCCAATTCCCCCCGATTCACCCAAAATCAAATTCTCAATCTCCTACGCCCTCATCCACTGCGTCTGGAAATTGCGCCACGAAAACTGGCCCAACTTCCTCCTATCCAACGCCGAAATCCCCCTGCCGCAGGCGTCCGTCGCCGTGGATCTCAATCGCTTCCACCTTCACCACGAAACGTACGCGGCCATCGAAAACAGCATCACATCCTGGCCGATTTCCCCAAACTGCCGGAAAAATTTCATCGACGAAACAATCACGTATACTCTGGCCGCTCTCCAAACCCTGCCTCAAATCCGTAATGACGTGTGTGTGGAAACGCGGTATGCCGTCATCCGCAATCTGGTTGTCCGGCCACTGCAGCCGACTAATCACGACCGCGCGGTTCCTCCGGCGGCGGTGAGCTGCTGTGTGTGCTTGGAGGAGTTCGGTGAAGCGTGGGAAAAGGTTTACATCCCTTGCTCGCACGTGTTTCATCAGGATTGCATTCAGAAGTGGCTGAGGATGAACCACTCCTGCCCTCTCTGCCGTTCCGACGTGCCCAAGGAGACTGCGTTCAGATATAAATGTTGAGATTCTGAGAATATATGATACTCTATATGATTGATTGATTAATTAATTAATTAATTAATGTATTTTTAAATTATACTACCTCCGTCCCGGAACTACTTTCATAGTAGTCCCGGGCACGTGAAACAAGGAAAAATAAGTATGTGAGTGTAAAGTTAAATAATAAAATAAGAAAAAGTGTGTTTTGTTGACTTTTGTGAGTGAAAAAAGTTTCCTTTTTAGGTGTGTGAAAAAAGAGTTGAGACGTCCAAATAAGAAAAGTGTGAAAGTAGTTTTGGGACAGAGGGAGTATACCCTTTTGAATTTTTAGTCTCTTTTAATATTAGATGGAATCATGGAACTAACTGGGAATTAATTAATTGTGGATATTTAATTTTATTTATCCAACATTAATCACGAATCCAATTAAAATACCTATAGTAAAAAATTATGAGTACAACTATTCGTACTAAAAAAAATCGAAATATATCCTATTTTTTAAATGTATCTCAGTAAAATTAAAAAAATGTCATATATTAGTAAATATATTCTCATTAATTCTTATAGTCTTAGTCTTGTAGTGCATAAAAGACTTACTCATTCCTATAATATCCTTACTCCATTGAAAATTCAAAATAAAAAATAATAGATTTCCACCTTTTTCTCTATTTCAAAAACATAATAAAAAAATCAATAACTCTTTCTTAATTTATAAAAAATCATGAAATTTGAATATATTTTGAAAAAAAATAAAAAATAACAAAATCTTTTAATATATACAATTAGAATATCTTTCTTAAAAATAAAAAAAATCATAAATATTAAAAATTTAAATTACTATTTTATGTGTAATTTCTTTTATTTATTTTAGAAATTGGCTGATTCAAACTTAAAAAATTAATTTTAAAATGAAATAATTTAATTTATTTTATATTTATATATAGATAACTTAGTATTTTTATGGATGTCTACTTTTATCTTTGAAATAGTGGGATATGTTTAGAAATTTTTAGATATATATATATATATATATATATATATATATATATATATTATCTAGATACTTATTAGATACATACTCTTTTAATATACACATTCTATATTTGCTATATTTTTATCAAAAAATTAAATAAATTTCAATAAATATTTGCTGAAATAATATTTTTGCAATTTTTTCAAACATATGTTTCACACAATTTTGTTGAAATATCATATAAAATTTCGACAAAAATATATAAAAGCGGAATAAATATATTTTGGGTGGTGTACTTAATGATATTGGAAGGGTATATAGTTGGGCCCAATCACAAAGGAAATGTGCACATTTAAATGGCCCAAGACATAGACTAGGACCACCCTAAAAATTTATTAGGAGTTCATTTTGACAAATCTGATTTCGGTTAAAATTCAATACTTGTTTTAAAATAAGATTAATATTGAATTACTTCCCATATAATTTTTTATATTAAATTTTAAACTTATATTATTATTTTGCAACTTAAATTATAATAAATTAACACTTTGCAATTTAAAATTAGCTAAATCAAAGTTATAATTGTCTATTTACATAACATATATTATTATTATTTAATATAAAACAATTATGTTTGTAAAAAAATTAATATGAAAATATAGATTATAAAATTAATATTTTCCATATCATCACATAGAATTCATTTTTGAAAAGTCTTTTGGATATATATATATATATACACAATTGTTTCTAATTGGGTCATTTTATTATAATTCAAAAATTTAAATTAATTATTATTAATTTAGAGATTTTTTTTCAAACAACCCACTATAAAATCACTTTATTTAGTATTTTTTTTAAATCAAATCTTTTATAATATTTTTGAATATATCATTAATATTGATATACAAAAGTTCCGCATCATTCGCGGGTTTCGATCAAATTAAAGGATACACATTTAACATATTACAAACTTGAGATATATCAAATCTTTATTGGATATATATTATTTGAAAATCTCCCAAATCATACTCCATCTAAATATATATATATATATATATATATATATATATATATATTCATCCTACTAGCTCCTATCCTAAATGAACTAATTAATTAAACAAATAAACACAATTCCACAATCTAATCTAATATTCCAAATTTAATTAATTATTTCCAAATAATTAATGACATGGATATTGACGACAACTTAGATTGTCAACCCACTCTCATAACCTTCGCCTCCTGCCGGCAACCCGCCCCCTTCCCATCTTTCCAAATAGTGTTCAAATTATCATGCATATTCACACTCTCGCGGTGGGACCTACGCCACCACGACTCGCTCAACGCCCTCATTTCCGAGCACGCGCTGCCCCCGACATGCACCGTCGTCCCCATGACACTCGAAGATTTTATCTGCTACGGTTCGTATGGTTCGGCGGTGGAGTCATTGGAGGCGGTGGCGGTGGCGTCGGGGAGCTGCTCGGTGTGCTTGGAGGAGTTAGCGGGGCGTGAAGGGGTTTCGTTGCCGTGTTCGCATGTTTTCCATCGCGATTGCATCAAGGGTTGGCTTAGGGTTAGCCACTTTTGCCCTTGCTGTCGTTTTGAGATGCCAACGGTGTAGATTTAATTTGTTTTTATGTAAGATTTTTTTATGTTGGAATTAAATTGCATCATTTGTTAGCAGTTAAATTGAATTTGAAATGCAGTTGATGGAAATTATAATTGCATGTTTGTATAGTTATTTATGTGAAATTTTTTTATGGATTAAATTTTTTAATTTTATGAAGATGAATGATAATTAATATTAAATTACAGTAGTATGTATAATATTATGCAGTGGTTTCTATATAGCCTAAAAGAAGTTACTTCTAGATGAAATATATAAGAAATGCAAATTGTGTTACAAAAATTTAGAAGAATGTAATCAATAATTGTAATCATTTTATTTTTAATTATACTTATTTTTCTACGTACATTATTCTATCAAGATATTAATTAAGCATATAATGTGTAATGGCCAAGAAAAAGTGCTGTGAATATATAAATATTATGGACATTATTGGAAAGATATTTTATTATTGGGTAATTAAGATGACTAATTAGCTTTAGGGATACATGTTAATATCTACTACTCCCTCCGTCCCGTAGGAATTTGCACCCTACGGGACGGCACATTTTTTAAGAAAAATTGTTTTATATATAAAATAGTGGCATATGAGTAAATATGTGTAAAAGTTTGTGAGTGTGCACGTAAATTAATGTTTCCTTTTTTGGTAGTGTGCAAATTTGTGTGGGACGTCCCAATAAGGAAAGTGTGCAAATTCCTGTGGGACAGAGGGAGTATTATAAATGTATCTTTAGTTGTTGTATTTATACATACAGTGAATATACAGAAATATAATGAAATCCTTCTAGCTCGGTAAGAGCCCTCCAACATAGTCCATATTCATTATAAACTGGATAAATAAGTTGAAATGTGTCTTCAATTTTTTTTTAACAATAAAAATTATTTGAAATACAAAAGATTTGAAAATAAATAAATTTAAAGCATGTAAGAGCCAAGGTTGAAAAAATCAGTATCGATGAAAATATTGAGATCTTAAATTTGTGGAAATATCGATATCGATAAATTTAAAAATTATAAAAATTTTAAGAGCAAATATTTAATGCATAAATTTAACAAAAGAATTTAAATAAATTTTACAGTTATGATAAATTTATATATATACACTATTTTTTGGAGTTTTTCCCAATATTATATTTTCTCGATATCTAACGATATTTAGTTTAATTTGTGAAAAAAATAAGTGATATCGATATTACAGATCGAGATTTACTGATATTTTAACAAATATTATGGAAATATCGTTTCTACCAAATATCTATATCGGTAACTACGAAAAATGGATATATAAGAGAAATATCGGTATATTTTCATCCTTGGTACGTAATAGGTACTTCTCCATCTCCAAAATAAAATACCGTCTTAAATAATATGATGTTATCGTATGTACTAATATTTCCAATTTCTCTAAAATTTACAGATTTATTTTTCTCGCATCAATTAAGGGCAATATTGACAATAAAATACAATCTTAAATCTGAAACATTGTAATGTATTAATAGAAAGGGTGTAATTTACTTTTAATTATTTATTTGAGACTTTTGATTATTATTTTAATTAATTTGCCAGACTAAATATCCCTTCAACTAATGAGATACACCTATCTCAAATGTACCAATCTATTTTCAACATATATTTTATAGAAATTTAGTCTTTTTTTTTTTTTTTATAAAAAGATGTTGAATATTTATTTGTTAAAATTTAATAAATTAATATCGTCAAATATTGCTCGAGACTTAGTCAACTAATAAGTATGGAAATGCATATAGTTGGGGAATTATTCCAACGCTTTACTCTTGCATAACTAATTATATATTATTGAAAAATTTCATATATTATTATTATAAATTACAATTTTAGAAAACAGTTTTTAATAATAAAAATACAAGTATACTTTTTAATAACAATAAATATAATTAAAAAAAATATTTGAGTCGAATCTAAGTTATTCAATGCGAGGCATTTGTGGTTTTCTCATCTATTTTGGAATCTAATATCTAGAAGTGGATTGTGATTTATATATTAAGAATCTTATTGTGAATTCAACAGAATTACTCCCTCACCTATAAAATAAAAATAAATTAATATTATGCATATCAATAAAAATCCATTTAAATTGAAGCTAAAACAAAACCAATAAATTACCACATTCTGTAATAGTGAATGTGGCACCACCCCTTCGTCTAAATAATTAAATTAACCAAATATTATGCATCTAAATATTATAGTTCCAACTCTCTTTACACGCATATATGATAAATTTACTAATCTATACGTACCATATCCAATAAATTATCTAAATAAAAAAATCTCCAAAATTTGCCGTATACACTACAAAATTATCCAAGAATTTCACTCCATCTAATCTTTACATGTGTGTGGAAACGCTGTTTGCCGTCGTCCGCAGTTTGGTTGTCCGGCAACTGCAGCCGACTCATCACGGCCGCGAGGTTCCGCCGGCGACGGCGGCGAGCTGCTGCGTGTGCTTGGAGGAGTTCGGTGAAGCGTGGGAACGCGTTTACATTCCCTACTCGCACGTGTTTCATCAGGATTGCATTCAGAAGTGGCTGAGGATCAACAACTCCTACCCTCTATGTTGTTTCGACGTGGCCAAGAAGATTGAATTCATAATTCAATTTTGAGATTTTCTGAAAATATATAATATACTCGAATGATTGATTGATTAATTAATGTGTTTTAAAATTATATACTCAAAATTTTTCGTCTTTTTTTAATCTAGATGGAATCATGGAACTAACTGCATGTTGTCTAATGTCTAGGAGTTAATTAGTTGCGAATATTTAATTTTATTTATCCAACATTAATCACAAATCCAATTAAAATACCTATAGTAAAAAATTATGAGTACAGCTATTCGTACTAAAAAAAAATCTCTAAATATATTTTATTTACTAAACATGCTCTCATTCCCGTTAAAAAAGAAAACATGCTCTCATTTGAACGAAGACAAAAAATTTCATAATTTATTACTTAAAGATGATAAATTATATTTTCATCATTAAAAAATAAAAATTTATGACAAAATTTTTGTTTGTCACTAATAATTTATTTTTTTCGTCACTAATTTATAAATTTGACGACGAAATAAAAAAAATTGGAGACGATATTCATAATTACTATTGACAATATTTAACGTCATTAAAATTAATATTTTCATGACGATGCCATGTTTTGTCATTATACAGTTAAAATAATTAGTGATATATTTATTTTATCATAATATTATTTGGTGATCACATTCATTATTTTGTTACAACATATGTATTACTCATGTGATTCATGTGATTGATTGATTAGTTAATGTGTTTTCAAATTATATACGATCTTTTTTAATTAATTGTTCGTCTCATTTTGAATCTAGATGGAAACTGCATGTTGTCTAACGTCGGGAATTAATACTAAACATATATCCATTAATTCCTATATAATTCTTATTTAATCAAAATAATATATAACAGATTCTCGCTTTTTCCTCTACTATAAAAATATAATAATAAAAAAATTCTTTTGACTCTTTCTTAATTTGTGAAATATCATAAAAATTGAATATATTTTGATTTTTTTTTTAAAATAACAAAATCGTTTAAAATATACAAATTAGTATATCTTTTTTTACAAAATAATTTTTTTTCATAAATATTAAAAAATTAAATTACTATTTTATGTGTTACTTTTTTTTTTTAGAAATTGACCTATTCAAATTTAATTTAGGATTTTTTTCATATTTATATAAGGATAATTTAGTCTTTTTATTCATATTTATTTTTGTTTCTGAAATAATGAGATATGTTTGGAGATTTTGTTTTTGGATATGAACAAGAACTCAATCAAATATATATATATATATAAATATTAGTTGTTCATATATTTTTATTGAATTAAGATTTTTTTTTTTAATTTTACCCTTACTAATTAGCTAAAATATAAATTATTAAATATGGATAGAAAGAGAAGAAGGATACAAAATATACTCTTATTTTATAAGTGGAATGCAAATATAGTATGAATAAATATAAAAAAAAAATTATGAGATCTACAAAAAAATATACATATATATATATAATTAATAAAATTTAATAATATTTTTTTTTTTTTAAATGATTAGTCACTATTAACGAAAATATATAATTCCCATAGAACGAAAAGAGTAATAATTATTGACAAAATAAATTCATGTCAATACAATTTTTTAAGAAATATAAAATAAACTAAATGTGGGAATAAAAGATAGTGATCTTATGTAGCATAAATATAAATAGAAAGTCTTGATGTAAATATAATCAGTAGGCTACAACAACTATATGCTTATCTCCTTTAAATTTCGTTGAGAAAACTACATACATATATATATATATACAGATATCCTATCTAAAACGAGCCACTCATAGAAACAACTCCTACATGACTACAAAAATTTATATATCTATAATTTAAAGTTGAACTCTGCAATCAAAGGAAATACAGCCCTTTACAGAAGGGGACACAACAAAAAATGCACCTAAGATCTTGTTACATGCAGCAGAAGCCGCCGCCACGTCACCACACGCGAGGCGACCTCCGCCGAGGTGGCAATGGAGAGGCCAAAGGCGTCAAGCTGAGAGGCGACTGCTGTTTCGAAGAAGACAAGTGAACAGGACTGAAAGAGACGCGACTCTGTGTCTTTAGTTGAACCGGACCATTTTTTGCAGCTAAAAGTGGTTCGAGTGCAGCTAAGACGTCCACCATACGAGGCCTCAGCTTTGCCTCGTGGTTAAGGCATTGCAGGGCGATTGTAGCAGTAGCGAAGGCGCCTTTCTGAGGATACTGTCCCTCCAGTTTGATGTCCATAATCCGGAACAATTTCCTTTTATCGCTCAAATATGGCTTTGCCCAGTCCACTAGGTTCTGCTCGACTTTGACTTTGTTTGTGTCGACTGCCCTACGCCCGGATAGCAATTCGAGTAGAACAACTCCGAAGCTGTACACATCGCTTTTTGCTGTTAAACGACCTGCTAATTGACAAGGACAGGTAGTTGGTTAACTAACTCTTTGTTGCTTCACACTTGGGGGGACCAGTTCGATTCCTCTATGCCACTTTTCGTATTCCATCCGTTAGATATTCTAACACGTGGATGTTTTGTATATATACAGCCAGACATTTAGAATGTGGAACACAAAGAGGAAACAGAAAGTGGCACAAGTGATATCATCCCATTAGTCCAGATTTTCCATACCTGTGGCAACATATTCTGGTGCAGCGTAGCCTTGTGTACCCATAACTTGAGTCGAGACATGAGTCCGGTCACCAGTGGGGCCGGCTTTGGCCAAACCAAAGTCGGACAACTTTGCATTGAATTCCTGCATCCCAAAACAGATTATCTAACGTTTTACAGAAAGAGTGGTACTCACACAAATTGGAAAGCCAGAAGCATATGCGAATCATTTTACGAGCTTACCCCATCAAGAAGAATGTTCGAGGCCTTAAAATCTCTGTATATCACTTGTTCCTCAGCCTCGTGCAGGAAAGAAAGGCCCCTAGCAGCACCAATAGCAACTTTGATCCTGGTAGCCCAGCTCAGGGTTTGAGGGCCTCCTGAAATTAGACCAAAATGCTCAAGGATTTCGCTAAATTCAGTAAATTCATTGGAAATTCAATGATTTGAGATTCACAAGGTCAAAACCTGAATTTGGACAAGGAAATTAATGCATAAAATTATTCATTCGAATCCATTAGCAGGAGAAGCAAAATAACGAACACGTGGATAAGTTACGCAAGATTACACATGAAAGAACAGAAAAGGCAGAATTCTCATATTCCATGTCAATACAGGGAATGTACACCAATTATATGGCAAAGCAAAAAGGTCAAAAAGTTCATAGAACACCAATTTTATATCTTATTAATCACATTTTTTTTATTTCATGTACATTTATATACATAACTATTCTCAAATAATACTACAAACAGAATGAAGAACTAAAAAGAAAATGAAGCTCTAGCTTAGAATGCCTAAATGAGAAAGACATTAGTATCTACTAATGAAAAACTGTACACATTTGTTACTTTCAGACTTCAATTCATTGTAGAAATACATACTTCTGAACAGATGATTCTCCAGGCTTCCTTTTGGCATGAACTCGTACACCAAAAGCCGATTATCACCCTCAGAACAGAACCCGATAAGTTTAACTAAGTTCGAATGACGAAGCTGCCCCAGAAAATTAACTTCCGTCTGCACTGGCAAATGTAAAATAAACAGATACAAATTGAAATTTATCAAGCCATTTGAAGCAAACAAAGCACGTACCAACCATTCCTTGTGCCCTTGGAATCCCTCGGGCTTCAACTTCTTAACGGCAATGACTAATCCAGAGCCCGGCCTCGCAGCAGTTAGGGTGTTGTCATCAATCCAACCTTTGAAAACATAGCCAAATCCACCTTCACCAAGAAGACTTTCCGGCCGAAAGTTCCTGGTTGAAGTTTTCAGCTCGTTAAACGAGAAGGGCTTAGCGTGAGGGGATGATAGGATTTCGGCTTCTGTTCTGGGAGTAGGGAGGCTATCAGCACTGCTTTTGACAGTGTTTGGGGGAATGCTTATGCTGGAAGGAGGGGATGGTTTGCCAGTTTTTCTGGGAAACTTTGAAGCTTCTGAAGTATGTGAAAGAGCACATAATCAGCTTGTTGCACTCCTACCACTCCATCAACTCATAAAGCAAACATCTATGAACAATCAAGACTTAATGCAACAAAAATTCATACTCTCTCCACTGCTAAAACCTACCTCATTATCTCATCATCAGAAATTATATTCTTAATTGGTAATTTTCCCAAAACAAACTTAGAGAATCCCCCCCCCCCACCAAACAAAAACACATAAAGATCCAAGCTTTAAGCTTGGAAACAAATCTAATCAAAGTGTAGGCATTAAAAACAACAAAATCCCATGAAAATACATCACCTACAAAAGGTCTTCTCCTTAAATACCATAAGAATACAACATAAATTCTCAGTAATCTCTACACAAATAAAGAAATGAACTATCTTTAAAAGCTACAAAATCGAGATCATCAAGAATAAATCTTCACTTATCAAGAAAAACAAATAAATCCCACTATTCTCTATTCCATTCCCAATATTTCTGCACAAAAAACAGAGGAAAGGGAATTACCAGATTGAACACTGCGAGTGGCATCAACTCTTGCAGAGGAACCAAAACAGTTTCCCATGGTTATTCAGACAGCAAAAATCCAACGAAAGACTCTGTAACTAATCAAGAAAACAGGGGAAAAAGAACTAAAGAACGATCGAAGTAGCCTCTTTTAAGAATCTAAAGTGAGCTAGGGAGATGGAGAACAAATGTTCTTCTTCAGAGGGAATTTTAACAGCTGCAGCCAGCTGAAATGAATTTGAGGGGCGGTCTTCGTTTCTTTCACATCTTTCACACTATTTTCTACACATTCACCAATGATAATGATGAAGGCTGACTTTGCTTCTTGTTAAAGGTCTTTTGCGTATCTCAGATATGTCAATTTCCTATTTTGACCTTCGCCTTGGTGACTTTACGGTAGAGTTGCAAATGAATCAAATAATTTTGATTCGATTCGGTATTCATATTCGAATTTTGATATTCGTATTTGAAATTTTATGATTCGAATTCGATTACAAATATTCGATTCGATTCGATTATTATTCAAATACGAATACAAAATAATGATATTCGATTCGATATTCGTAAATATTCGATTAAATATTTTCTTATAAATATTATAATGATAATAGACTTAATAGTTAGTATAATTATTGCTATTATTATTATTGTTATTATTATTATTTTAAGATTATAGACCATTATAAATTTATGGCTACTATAATTACTATTATTTTAAGGATGTAAGCTCATTAGATAATAATCTAGATATCATATGCACCTATATTTCAAACTCTTACCCGAGAGTTGTAAATGAATCAAATACTTTTGATTCGATTAGGTATTCGTATTCGAATTTTTATGATTCGAATTCGATTCGATTCGATTATTATTCAAATACAAATACAAAACTATGATATTCGATTCGATTAGATTCGTTTGCAACCCTACTTTACGGTAAAGAAAAATGAAGGGAGTATATTTCGTACGAGAATAATTTATGATAAAATTGTTTTAAATTATTAAAATTTTGGTTGAATATGTTAAAATATTTATTAGGAATATTAAAAATTAGTGTTAATAAAATTTATAATAATAATAATATAATATTATTAATCTAAAAATTTAATAATTTTTTTACTTAAATATTTAATACTTTAAATTAGTTAATAATAAGCTTAATATAAATTATTTTCGTTCAAAATTTTACCAAATAAAAAATTGTGCATAGAATTAAACTTGTGAAATGAAATGAATTTGCATACGAAATGAAATTTCAATATAATATTTTTTTATGTAACTAATTGACAATAAGTAATTTATTTTTAACATTTATCTACAAATAATTTATTTTTAAAAATATAGAGATGCATATAATTTTTTTAAAAAAATTATAGATATATTTTCGTCGGAAATCTCCAGTCTCCACTGTGGAATTTTTTTTTTATTGAAAATCTCATGATTTTACAGATAAATTTGTAGGAAATTCTTTATTTTCATAGAGTGTTATTTGCTTATTTATTTCTTTTCGTCATAAAAACAAGATGGAAAAGTTCCATGTTTTAAATCACTGCTTTAACAGTTTAAATTAGTATAGGAAACTATAGTATTTATTGAGTTTTTTTATGAAATGTGTTTTGAATTTATTTGGTTATCAATATAATCAAATTTGAGAAACAGCTAGTTCAAATAATTAGAGAATTACTATTCATCTAAAAAAAATTATTTATGTATATTTTAGGAATGTGACTATACATGATTTACATATCTAGAAAATTGTAAGCAATTTAAGATAGATACAATTGTACTTGTCAAGTCTTATAAGTATTAAAGGGGGCTCTTATTAGTATCTACTTTTGAAATAGTTTATGATTGTCAAATGTTTATGATTACTGACTTGGATTTCTCAGGTATAATGGTAAGGAATGAAAGGGTATGAAATGAAAGTTATAGTTCTCGTATAGTTGATTTCTCATTTTTTTTGGAATTAAAGTCATAATAGAATAATTTCAAACACATACTATGACTTTAATTACCATTATTCACTTTCAAAAGTTTCCAACCAAACACTCTCTAAATTTTGACAAAACTAGACATATGAGGAAAAGTAGTTTAGGCCATGAGTAAGAGGAGTTTTAGAAAAATTGAGTCCACATACTTCTACATATTCGAATTTTTAGATAAGACAATTTTTTTAAAAAAAAATTGTTTTAACTATTGAGCTATTACTTTAATTAATTTTTTTCATTAGATATTAAAAAAAAAAAAACACAGCTGCAATCTCGGATCTAATTCATATTTCATAAAATTAAATATGTACGGTTAAAATCCAATAATATGAGAAAAAATATGTAAAATAAATGATTTAACATATTCAATTTGAAACCCTTGTTAGAAGTTGACTTATACTTCCACACTAGCTTATATTATACTTTCTTCATTCTATAAAAAATTATAAAAAAAAAAAAATACGCATATTAAAAAAGAATAAAAAAAATATTGTAAAAAATAATTTAGTAAAATTTTATGTATAATATAAAAAAGTTAGTTGATTGAGTGTAGTGTGGACCAAAATAAAAATAATAATAATTATATTTGTGTAAATACATGGCATGATTAATATGCCATGACTTATCTTATTGTGCATTGTGTCTTTCTTTTTTCCACATTGAATTCTTTATTTGTAAGATAAGTTTTTATTTATTTAAGTAAAACTTTTTTACTGCATGTTGACTTGTGAATAAATTTGTTTGATTTTACCTCAGCTGATATTTGGAGTTAATTTGAATAACTTCATCTATGACCTGAGAGAGTTTATCTAGAAGGTCAACAATAATACCCCCAATTTTGCTCATCTCAAGGAATTTTGTTTTATTAGTTGAAGACGTTGACAGTACATTCCCTCTGTTTTTTTAGTTTTCTTTTTCGAATAATACTCATTTTTCTAATTAAGAAAGGGAAAGGAAATAAAGAGATATTTTTTTTAAAAAAATTATTCATCAATTAACAGCTCCTAAATTTAATAAAAAAAATTATTTTTAGATTTATAAGTTGTTAAATATTTTATAATTTTTTTATTCTTTATGCTGAGATAGGAAATGATAATTTTTTTTTTTACAATATCTCAATTTAATATTTTTTAAAATTTATAAGATATAAGATGTTTAGTTTAAAATTTTATAAATTATTAAATATCTTAGTTAATTAAATATTCTAAGATAGTTTATAAGCTATTTATAAGTTATTTTAAAAAATTTATAAGGAATGTCCAACTCAACAGAAAAAATTTGGGCCGACATTAGGCTATTGCAATAAAGGCCTACAATAAATGAACAATGATTTCTCCCAAATCAAGGAAAATTGTTTTGGGCTTCTTACCTAAGTTATAGTTATAAGAACAGCAACTTTCCCAATTTTAGCAAATACACCCACCTATACACAATTTTTTTTTATCCTATAATACTTTTTATTTAAAAAAAAAAAAAAAAAACTACAAGAGATACTACAATCTTTATAACAATAACAAAAGGAAGGCCACAAACTAAGATCACCTCTATACACATTTATTATGGTTCGAAATAAATTAGTAACTGGAATGCCTTTTCTTCCATCTATTACCTTTGCTAATGGTCATTCCATGGGTGCTACTCCCTCCGTCCTAGGGATATTTACACCCCTGGAATGGCACACAGTTTAAGAAAAATATATTTTTTAAATAAAGTAGTGGTGTATGGGTAAATGTGTGGAAAGTTTTGTGAGTGTGCACGCAAATCGATGTTTCCCTTTTAAGTAGTGTGCAAATTGGTTTGGGACAACCCAAAATGGAAAGTGTGCAAATTGATCCGGGACGGAGGGAGTATTTGTTTAGAAGAGACACTCACACTTTTAGGTTGCAATAAAATTGAAAAACTCATAGCTACATTAAAACATATCATTTATTTATTTTTCTTGTGCAGTCAAGCTGATGGGCACTTATACCTTTTCCGAGCATGTCTGCTCGTTGCTGGAGGTGAATCCATTTTTGCACTTTCAAAGGTAATATATGAGTGATGTTGTTCTCTTTTTTCTGCATCTTTTACATCTTCAGGGACCATTCTTATGCAGTAAAAAAGTGAAGCCTGTTAACTAACACAACCATTACCACAAGAAAATATAATGGAGGCAACTCTTTAATTCCTTCAGTGCAGTTTTTTTTAGATGAACCAGTTTGAACCGTTGAATCTTGTGTTTCGTGAAGTGCAAACTTGATGGTCGACAATTCTCGGACATGTACGAAGAAAATAATATCAGAACATCAAATAGCGATGGATTACAGAGTAAAGAACAAAATATCAGAACATCACCATGGGAAAAAACTTCCATTACACTGTTCTGCACACCAAGAGGTCTCTATCTCTCTTTCAAGAAGGTAGTCTTGGCGAGGTGCCATTTGTATGGTTACACTAAATAAGTAGTATTTGTTCTATCTGTACATTTAGGCTTGTCTAGCCCAAACACCTTTCAGGAACACTGGATGACCATATCCAACTTCCATCACAAGACAAACAAAAGAATGACACACCATACGAAAGCAAAAGACATAAAAAGGCAGATCTTCACAGGCCTATCTGTAAAAACTCAGGTCGAGATGGCTGCAATCCGAACACAATAACTCCTAAGTACCAAAAATTCTCTACACAAATAAAGTCCCAATGGGTAGTTGTGTTGATTCTTGAACTCTGATGGGTAAGCTTGGTCATAGACAGTGCAGGAGGGACCTTTTGCACGACGGTGCCTGGGAGGAATGAACCGCGGGACCTGAGGAAGTCGGCTCCATTCCTAGAGTTTTCATTAAGAAGTGCTTTTCCTGCATTTAGAAATGAAATCGGTTAATGGGGAAAGAACTAAGATGCTGGAATGCAAACTAAGACAATAATAACCAAGTCAAATGCAGCTAGATGATTTTGGTAAAAGGTTTATGATTTATATACGTAATATGTCTCCTTCATTCATTAATATAAATATAGAGTTGCAACATCATACTCTATTCTCACATGAAGAGGCTTCAATAATTCATTAACTCAATATGATGACAGAGAACACGACGTGTGCAATAACATTTATACATGACGTTGAGTTAGAAAAATTAAACGAGTGAGATTCTTACACTTTCTGAAAATTTTGGGCTTGGAATTGCTGCTGCAAGTGCTCTAAACAATGGTGTCGTCCGAACAGGGGACCTGAATTCTGTGTTAGTATACTCACATGCACCTCCATTGCCAGGTTTTATGTAATCACATGTTAACGTGTTCGTCACTGGATAAAAACAGAAGTATTATCAAATTGAAACGACTATCCAGCTTGAAAATGGGATTAAAAAGCTATCTTCATTATGCTATACCTTCATTTGTGCTTTCTGCATGGCATATCACATTTCTCTCAGCAATTAAACTTTGGTTTTCTAGTTGTTCTGATTCCAAAACATGTCCAGTTTCCTGGTGCAAAACAGAGGTTTCAGCTTCACATTCTTCCTTTTCGTCGTGCAGCACACTCGACAGCAGTGTTGAGCCCGTACTGTATTCAGAGCTAGCCGGGGATGACTCGTGTACATCAGGCTCATTGCATCTTCTGAATTCCTTTGCTAACTCTTTGAACTTCTCTACTTGAAAATCATTATTCAAATTTCTGGTTGTAAGCAGTTTGCTTTCTTTGTTCTGTTCCAGAAAATCTTGAAGTACCTGTGACATGTTCATAACCTCCAAACTAAATTATATAATTCTTACAATCATATACATACTTTTCTTTTATTACATCATATTCCAAATGATTGTATCAAATCCTGTAAATTATGTAAGATTAACGAAAAAAATTGACGAACGGTACAAGAAAGATCAAACTCTAACGACATACCATCCATGCATTTTCAAGACTCTGATCTGTGTTCTCCATATTAACTTTGACTGCCAGAGAGCTCAGCAATTCGGCTTGTTGCATCAGTGCAAGCACCCTTGGATCATCTTTCTTAACAAATGCTCGTCGAATATTGTCATCCTCACAACTTTGAAAGCTTTGAGATATTACAGCAAATGGATGTCTAAGATTATCTGCTACGCCACAATCACCAGCAGTTTTTTCGCCCTGGTCTCGACTTTCTTCGATATTTGATACATAAGGCCTAGACCACCAAATAAATGTCACTTTCAAGAATATTAATCCCAGTTTTAGCATCTTTAAAAAATTTGCAATTTACTATACCTTGTCTTTTTACGAAATACAACGCTTTCAGATCCTCCGTCTGCACCGAGCACTTTACGGAATATAACCCTTTTGTTATTTAAATTGATGTAAGAAGTGGTGCTGTTTTCTTTTGACAAGGCTTCGCGCTTCGCCCTCTTCTTGCACAGAGTCGTAAACCGATTCTTTACAGCATTATCAGTTCTGAAACAAGGTAGATTTCTTACAACACTATTACTTCTCTACATTAAGAATATGTAAATATATTGTCCATTTTTGAATTATTACCTTCCTATAACCACCTTTGCTATCTCAGTCCATCTGTTACCATACATTTTCTGTGCCTGTGACATACTTCACTGATTAGATCATATTTTCCATCGTATAAGATCAAATTATATTTTAGAAATTTGTTCAAAATTATATAATATTGTACTAATTCACCTCACATAAGAGCATATCTTCCTCAGGTGACCATCCACCTTTTTTGAAATCAGAATTCAAATAAGTGAACCATCTGAAAATATCAACATCTTATTCAAATCAAATACTCTATAGGAAAGGGATGCAATGAGAGGATTAATCAAGGGGAAAATGCCTATAGCTATCAAATCAATGCCCACCAACCTTCTTCTACATTGTCTTGTCGTTTTATCCTTGAATGTTGATGCAATAATTGCCCAACTATCACCAAAAAACAGGCCCATAAGTCTCTTTCAACCATAATTTTTTTCAAAAAACATCTTCACACACATCCAATAATCATATCATTACATCAACAAAGAAACCAAAACAGAGGTGATGAATCAAGATTTTTACTTTTCAGTCCCGTGCAGCTGAATCTGCTCTCGTAGAATATCATCCTCCTGTGAAACAAATAATCCATTTTCTATTGAAATACTCAATCACATGATAATAGATAAACTCCACAACTAAACAGGAAAGAGAGATAGATAGAGAGAGAGAAAGAGATGAAAATGTGACCTCTTGAGTCCAAGAAACAATATGCCTTTCCTTCTGCTTTGGCACTTCACCGTCATTTGCATCAACATCACTGCTACTATTCACCTTCTTCATTCTCTCTCTACCTTGTAAAAAAATTCTCTTCTTTCTTGCATGTTCTTTTTGTGAGAGAGAAATATATAACAATGGAAAGAACAAAGACCCGTGAAAAAGATCAAGTCTTTTACCCCTTTTCTTTACAAACACTATTTAGCTCCCAAAACGGATCACAACAGCATCAACAAAAAACCAAACAGTTCCTCTTTTACACCAAATTATTCGCCTAGGATTCGAACTTTTCCCTCCCTCTGAGACAAAACATCAAACATTAACTGGCAATCCTGATTAGGATCCCATTTCAAGATTTGAACAATGGGCAATCCTGATCATCCGTTACATACACACACGCACATACATGTGCAACAACAAACTTATCTTAAATGTACCTTTACTGCTCGCATCGAGATTTGAGAAAGGTAGAGTATAGAACTTGCAACCCAAGTATGCATACAAGGAAAATAATAAAGATTATTTAAATATAATTTTTTGGGGTTCAAAATATGATGGTTGCTTTCTTGCTGTCCAAAAGCGTGAGGCTCTCTCTATAATAAAAATGGCAATGTGGGGGTGCCCTGAATTTATATCTTTAAAAAAAATCAACAGATTCTTGCTTTATAGCGCGGGTATGGTATGGAGAGCAATTTGAAAAAGAAACAAAGAAAGAAATAAAATAACACTGAAATCCACGAGAGTATAGTTAATGATGGGAGCATAGACTAACCCCACCTCACGCTCATTGTCATTATGTGTTTTTTGCTTACTCCTACTATGATTCATACATATGGTTCCTCTGTATCTTGTTGCATCATATATTAATGCAGACTAGGTGTTTGACAATATGCGTGACTCAACTACTATCGCATCAGATTAGTTAGTTGGATTTTCGAATTTCAAGAAATGGCGGTTTGGTATATGATAAAAGTATTATACGCAACTTTGTACATTATCATACACTAGAGTTGATTTCGTCAAAATATAACGACGGTTAAATGAATTGGAAATGGCAAAATTGTATAAATTCAAGATATTAGTAATTTTTTTTACATATATAATAGAAAAAAATTAATTATATTAATTAATAATGTACGATGCACAAAATGTACGTAATATACTCTCATTAATTTGGATCATGCATTTCAATTTATAATTTCAACCTCAGCTAGTTTCAAATTAAGGGTGAATTATAGTTATTTTTGGAACCCTTACCGTTAAAAAAACACAATAATAAATTACCAAATTGCATCGGCACAAATTGTGTGGTTTTGTTTAATTCAAATTTTCATTTGATTATGGTAAATCTGAAAAAAAATAAAAGTTGATGAGTTGTGACTTTTGGACATATATTTTGGCAATTAAAATGGAGAATGGATCCTCTGCTGTGCAATAAATCAGTAAATAAGGCTGGAGAGTAAAACGATGACGTATTATTAATATATATATATATATATATATTTTTTATTTTGATCGGGCCATAAATTTTTTTTTTTTTTGGCAATTGTGAAAATGAGCTAAAAAGAAGGAATAGTAAATTGTACGTCAGCGTTTCAATCTCCCGCACCATTTGCTGATTTTATTGCCTAGATCCATTAAAATGTAAGTGGAGTGAGTATAAACTATAACTGAAAAATGTGTTTGAAATACTATGATTAGGGGGTGCAAGCCACGTGACATAAAGAAATTGGTAGGAATGTTACGACTTATCTCTTCCCAAGTTTTGGTCACTCGCCAGCCTGGTTCTCTCTGACCATTCAACACTCTGACTGCACTATTAAATATATTACTCTTTATTCAATTTTAAAAATTTTCTTCAACTTTATTTTTCATTTAATTTGATGGGAATTTGGAATGGATATAAAAGGACATAGGTAATCGGAAAAGAGAACTGCTAAGGTAAAATAGGATGTTTTACATATCAATTCAAAAAAAATCACAATATTTATAAATTGGTTTATAATATTTGCATGGAAGCATGTTTTTTTTTTCACGAAATTAATATGTAATTTGTATTAATTTGTTGAACCATTTTATACTTTTTACGATAAAATATAGTACCTCAAAATTAAGTAAACAAGTAAAAGAATCCAAGATAATTTGGAGAATGTAAATAAGCAAAAGCATATTGCAGTCTGCAGATGGGTCTCAAATAATTTTTTTTTTTTTTTTGGATGTGTACATATAGGTTCCTTCTTGATTTGACCGTTAAATTTGAAACTTTTGTGGGCCATAAACTAAACAAAAATCCAAGAAGATTAAACCAACCTCTTGTTTTATGTAGTCTCAAGATGAAATATTTTGAAATAATTAGTATATAATTTGATGTGATTTAAATCTGACCTGATTTTATTAGGTTTATCCAAGTCATATCTTCATAAATAAGCAAAGGCCCAAGCTCACATTCGGGCCCAATACAAGGATTGGTTTTGAGTCGGATTTGACCCATAATTTAAGTGCAATTCATATTTCAAGGTCTCGTTTGGTTCGATAGATACTCCAAAATAAACTAAATTATCCAATCGAATATGATGTTTGGTTCAATAGAGAAAGACCCAAAATTAATGAAAACCACAAAATTAAAATTCAGCTTAACTTATGATTCACGGATGACAGATAATATTATCTTTTGAAAGAGTTATGATAATAATCTATTAAATTTATCTTTACTAAACTACCTCACTTATATTGGAAAAACATACTACTTTAGTAAACAATTCACTTCATTTTTGTTTATGATATAGGGGACACAATGGTCAATAGTATAATTTTTTATTATTAATCCTACAATCCAAACATTTAAAATGAAGTTATCTTACATTATTAATTCTCTCAATCCATCAATCTTAATATACCTACTCAACTCACAAATAATAAATCTCTAGGTTACAATTTTAACTAATCTTGTCTTGAGTTATTTATTTTGTCCATTGAACCAAATGAACCCATAGACGGATAGATAATGTTATTTTTTAAACCAAACACACTCTTAATAGATGAAAAATAATCAAATCTTAGAATAGAACACATCGTACAATCAACCGTTTATATTAACGATCAGATGAAGTTGACTTAATGAAGCTCAGAAACTAATGGGATATGATCACTTAGTAATAAGTTTAGACCAGACCTCTAACTAATAGGTCTGAATAGACCTGAATAACTTGGATCCATGATTGAAAAAATATTATCACTTAGTTATAAAGTTAGATCAGACCTCTTATTAGAAGGATCCATAAGACATAAAATATTTTGTTTACTTCAACGGGATAAGCAGAAAAATGAAGGTTTCTATTAATCAAAGCTCATAAATAATGTACTCATTGTCTGTACTAAAAAATATTACCCCCGTTCCAATACTATTTCCACACTTTTTTTATTTGAACATCACAATTTTATTTTCACACCATAAAAAGGAAACTTTATACATTCACTTAAGTCAACAAAGTACTTTTTTTATTATTTAACTTTACACTCACATATTCACTTTTCTTATATTTGTGTGCTCAGGACTACTATGAAAATAGTCCTGGGACAGAGAAAATATTAGATACACTCGATGTACTATAAAAAAATAATTTTAAGAGCGGAATGTGATAACTATTAATATATAAACTATTAATAAATAAATAGGAGAATAAATGAAGATGGATGGCTTATAAGAGATTGTAAAAAATAAAAAAAATTGGATTTTGGAGAAATGTGAATCTTTTCTTGGAGGAATGATGTACTACAGCATATTTAAAATCAATATTTTCTCATTGTATTATATACTCACTCCGTCTCTTAAATTTATTCTCACTTTCCATTTTCGTCTGTTCCCAAAATTTATTCTCTTTCCTCTTTAAGAAAATATTATTTTACTATCACAATTACAAATAATCACTTTATTTTCAGGTGGACCTCATAATTATTTTACATATCATCACTTTATCTTACTTTTCTTAAAACATGTGCCCATACAAATGGGAATAAAATTGGGAGAGAGAGTATATTAATTTCGTCGTCTAAATGCCTACCCACAATTCTTTTTAATAATTTTGTCGTGAATTAGTTGCTCTCAATGGAGTTTAATATTTCAGGTCTTTAATTTAATATCTTGAAAGAACTTCATTTTAATTAATAATTCAAACTTATAAAAATGTATTTATATTAATTTTTCTAACAAAGGGCCATTGATTATTATTACTATAAAATAAATTCTACCATTAACCTAGAAGATATATATATATATATACACCAACAAGAAAAGAAGCAGCATAATTTGCTTTATCAATATAAGCAAACACATGAAAGGTTAGGATTTGCAAATTTAAATTTTTATACAAAAAATATTACCACATATGAACCCACATAGCACCATCTTATCATGGAACCCTATGCAAAAAAGCATGGCTTGATTTCCTTTCAACTTAACATATGCGATGTGTGTGTATATATATATACTTTAGTTGCCGATCATGTGACACTAAATGACATTCTTGAATTGTTGCAAGACAACACATCTCATAAGTTTATGTAGTAGCTACCCTTTCATGATTATGCCTTGATGTCGTTTTTTTCCAACTTTAAAAAAAAAAAAATTAAGTTAAAACAATCACTTTTCAACTTTTCATAGATTTAGTGTATAGAGATTATTTGCGTGTGATGACAAAATTAATATTTTGGAATTATGTATGGGTTTAATTAATTAATTGTGATGGTCCAAGATGCCCAAAATCTATATATGTGGAGGTACTCATTGTTGGAGCCGGATGACCTAATGATGAAGTAGACCGCAGTTATATATATATATATATATATATAAAATCATTATGGTAAAAAATGATGTAATTAAAGAGACATAAAAAGATGAATTTTGATTTGTACTTTGGTGCATTGGCTGCCGATCTTTACGTGTTGAACATATATATGCTTCATCTAAGCTTGGTAAGAAATCGGTCATTAAGAAATTACACAAAAAATTAATGATATTATTAACTATAAATATATATAATACAATGTAGCATAGCGGCTTGATTTACAATTAATATTGTTTTATAAAAATAATTAATAATATTCGATGAAAATAACTTATATTATTTAATAAATATTAATAATTTTCTATGAGGATAACAAATATTATTTAAAAGTAAAAAAAATTGACGTATGTATAGTGTATATGAAACGATGAATATTGCAATCATTATTTTAGGAGCCTCTGCCTCTGAAACTTTCGAACAAAAAGAAAAGCAAGAAATTTTAATGAATTTTTTTAAATCTTCAGTTGCAGTCCATTTAAGAAGACATATATATATATGTGGACATGGTATCATTTTGCTTAATCTTCAATATTATGGACTGATGAATAAAGATATATTATACTCCCTCTGTCCACGTACCAATTATATATATTTTTATGTGATTTAATACAAATATGTCGAAGGATATTATGGGATATTGTGAGGTCCGTTTATAAATAAAGTGAATATTTTTGGAAAGTACGTATGATATACTTTCCAAAAATATTCACTTTATTCATAAACGGACCTCACAAATCACAATACCCAAAATATCATCCGACATATTGCATTAAACCACGTGCAAAGAAATGTGCATATAATTGGTGGATAAAGGGAGTATATATATTGATTTAAAATAGTGATCATATTTATAAATTAATTTAAAATATTTATATAGATACCTAAATTTTTTTCACAAATTTACATAAAATCAATTTGTAATTTATTTTATAATATTTTTCCATAAATAAAATTCATGCAAATTCCCAATATTAAATGTTAGTATTAGTCTTGTGTGCATCACTTACATTATGCAACTCAAATGTATCTTAAAATAGTTAAAAAAATTATTACTAAAAATTTATACATATTATTATTAAAAATATATTTAAAAAATATTTTTTTTAATAATAATTATTATATGGTGCAATTGATGCCCCACCTCAAAACCTTAACTTGATTCTGAAATATAAAAAGAAAATAATGACCATTTTATGTGAGTGGAGACATATTTTAATTATAATTTAATGTGCAATTGTTGTAAAATTAGGGTAAAATAAAATTGTAGTATGATAAGAAAATTTTATTGTGCCAATTTAATTTGCATATGTATTATCTTCTATATTTGCATATTTTGGTGGTTTTTATTATTTATGCGAATTTTTTTTTATTAATGCACGTTGATTATTTAAACCAAATTTTATTGCACACATTTATCATAACAATAATTGATCGGATCTAATGCCAGTGGACTTAGGTTTCATTTGGTTCGTTATATAAGCTAAGATAAATTAAATTATCTTATCTAATTTGATGTTTGGTTTAATGAACAAAAACCTAAGATAATAAAAAGTCTAAAACTAAAATTCAATTATTTTATGAATGGAAGATAATATTATTTTAGGGAAGATGTACGATAATAATCTATTATTTTTATCTTTACTAAAATACTACTCTTATATTGGAAAGGAGGATCATAGTTAACTTTATTTTTATTTATGATATAGAGGGCAAAATTGTCAATTGTATAGTTTTTTTTATTATTAATCTTACAATCCAAACATTCAAAACAAAATTATCTTAATCCATCAATCCAAATATACTATTTAACTCACAAATAACAATCTCTAAATTATAATCTTGTCTAATCTATCTTGAGTTATTTATCTTGTCCATTAAACCCAACGAGCCCTTAGTGTCTACCCACATTTATCAGCGATAATTATTAATTGATTGCACATAATTTTTGAAAGAATTTTTGCATGCGTGTATTTTTCAATATATAAAATATACTTAAAAATGAGGGTACGTACAATTATCATATAATAGAATTTTATTAAAATTATACAATCAAAATATGCTAATGCATAAGATAATTAGATAATGTATAAAACTTAAGTTTTAAATTATTGAAAAACATCGATTGAGGAAATTTTTTCTTTTGATTTGGATATATAGCTAGTTCTCTATTTTTTATTTAAATTATTAATTTTATATATATAGCATATGCACCCAATTACAGTATGATCATCTTCATAGAGTTAAATCATTAGAGCTCTAGCTAGCTGCCTTAGATATAATGCTACTTAAGCTTTGCTTATACTAGTAGTTCCGGGCACACGAATTAAGAAAAAGTAAGTATATGAGTGTAAAGTTAAATAATAAAATAAGAAAAAGTGTAATTTATTAACTTTTGTGAGTGTAAAAAGTTTCCTTTTTAGGTGTGTGAAAGAAGAGTTGGGACGTCCAAATAAGGAAAGTGTGAAAATAGTTTTGGGACGGAGGGAGTATATTCTTTTAGAATTTGGAAGTCCTACATGATAAGCATAAGGTACACCATCATTGCTTGCAAGAAAGGAGTGTGGAAGTGGATCTCAATGACGCCCAAAGACATGTTAATAGTGTGGAGTGACACTTATATATATATATATATACTTGCGTAATTAATTAATAATCCTTCTCATTTCAAATTCATTTGATCATTATTGCAATTAGCGCGACTATTTCAATCAATAGGAATGTGACAGGTGTTCCCATTTCAAGATTAAAGAACGGTTTATCCAAAATAATACTCACTCCGTTCAATTATAAGTTGGTAGTTTGTCCCACTATATGTTGCTCATTTGCTTTTTTATTTTTTTTTAAATTACTATTCACTTATTTATTATTATTTTCAATATTTTTTTACACTATTTTAATTAGTTTTTCACTTTATTCCATCAAATCATTTATACTTTTTCATTTTTCTATCACATTACTTATACTTTTTCATTTTTAACTTAATTTGTGTGTCCAAAAGCAAATAGCAATTTATACCGGGACGGAGGGAGTATAATTTTTGCTATTTTCATCGTGCCATTTTGTATAATCTTGATGTATAATTAATATATGAATGATAATTCAAACAAAAACTGTATATACCATGTCAATACGTGTTAATAACTGATTTAGATCCCCTCCATTTAATATTCCCTTCATTTATTGTGTCATTTATTATCATGAGTTTTATAACCAGGTGAGTTAGCTCATCTGGCCACCGGGCTCCTCACTTGAGTGAGTGACCCGGGTTCGATTCTCATTGGGAACGAATAGGAGGGAGATATAAGGTTGGATTGGAGATATGGGTGTACGAAGACTTGGTGAACTAACTTCTAACTACTAACCACTAATATTTACCGAAAAAAAAAATTATCATGAGTTTTATATATGTATATATTTATTAATTATTTTAATTATATATACCCATAATAATAATGACATCTACAATAAATGGAGGAAATATTAAATGGAGGGGATCGGACTCCGTTAATAACGCAGACTATTTACACAAAGAATTAAACTCACCAACTCTATCTCATATATGACAAACATTAAAAGAGCCCAAGATTGGTTCACTATGTTTTATTAATCCAACTATGTACATATTCAATGATGTCATCATAAACCCTACATATTAATTTCGATTTGTTCATGATCGATCATAATTAAATCGTTAATTAAGGGTGGAGTGCATCGGAATGTTTGGCTCTAGGTAATCCTTATTTGTTGAATATTATACAAGGCACTCATCAATGTGCCTAGATGGATATGATTATCATCATTTAAATGAAAATACGAAGACGAAGTGTGTAGCCTCACTACTAAAATTAAAATGAGTAAGATCAGGTGCACCATGCAATTCAAGTGTATTTTTAAAATTTTACATTATTTATTATTAAAAAGTTACACGTATTATTACTAAAATATTACACCATAAAAATAAACTTCTTAGTAATAATATGCGTGACTTTTCAATAGTATTAAAAATACACACTTGAGTTGCACGTACGGTGCATTTGATGCACAAGAGACTTACTCATACGTACACCATGTGCATGCATGACATACGTACACTTAAAATTTACGCTAAAAAAAATACAGTAACACATCGAATTGTATTTTTTTTTTTTCAAAATCCAATTGTTTACTATTATGCATATGTACATGGTAAAATGACTCATATATGTAGGGTAAATTGTACAAATGGTCCCAAGAGAATTTGTACTCATGAATTTAATCATTTTTTTAACATGGATATTGATCCCAAAAAAGATTTTTTTCATTAAAGCTAATGGATTAATGTGGGACCAAATCTGTTTAATACAAATTCTCATGGGACAATATGTGCAATTTTTTTAATGAATGAGACTAAATTTGCTAAAAAAAAAAGGACTAAAAAAGAATGTGGAATCAGATCTGTTAAATAAAAATTCTTATGAGACCCACGATATGTATATATATAATCAAATTCTTCTTCAAGTCATTCAATTCAAATGTGAAGAACCTATCGGAAGATAAATTGCCTGATCAAGCCACTTTTATCAATCAAAAACACACTTTATTCAGGAAAGTAAGCGATTTTTCCCTAATTCTGCAATAAGTGTTTGATTTAGTTTTTTTTTTTTTTCATAAATTTTTTTAGCCCACACTTTATGTTTAGTAAATGGGGCCTATTAAAAGTCTAACTTACGCTCCATCCCTATCAAAAAATAACGGGTGTAGGAAAGTGATGGTATTTAATTACCCTACAATTTAATAAAGTTTGTTTGTCTATAAGCAAATGGGAGACAAAGACTACAAACTCACCTCTCTTCCTTCTCATCAAAATATAAGTCTATTTCTTTATTATATATATAAATTTATATTTTAAATACAATTTCTCAATCCACATAATTTTTTTTATCTAGCATGCACGATCAACTTCTGTAATTTATAAATTACTGCAAAATTGTAGAATTTAACATCCATGTAAACAAAATAACGACTCAAATTAAGAGAGCTCCCTCACTTCAAATATTTATAATTAATTTTGATCAAAAGTATTAATTTTCCTTTATTTCCACCTTTATATAGAGATAAAAACCTAATCCCACAACAAAAGAACAAAATGAAAAAGACCCCACGTGGGGAATGAATATGAAGAGAGAGAGAGAGAGAAGAGAGAGAGAGGGGTGTGCTAGCTTGGGATTCCTACAATATATATTTGGGTGGGGAAAGAGCATTAGACTCTACTTTATTTTGAGGGTCTATGCAACCCTCCACCACGCTCTCTTTTGACGCACACACTCGGAATCCTATGCCTGCCTTCAACTCTTTCTACATATCCTTTTCCCCCATTTTTAGTTATTTTCAATTTATTTATATACAACAAGTTTCTATTTTGTGTGGAGATAACCAAAACCCAACCCAAACCAAATAATTTAAATCTTATATACCTTTACTAGAAAAAGGAAAAAAATAAATACAACTACTACTATTTTTATTCATTAATAAATTAATTCATTCGAAATTGAAACATACATATTTTTGCATCATCATGATTTTCAACTCAACTAAGTTTGTTGATATATATATGTAGAAAAAAATATATTAATGGGATGTGATGCATCATACATTCAATATTACATGAATGTATCACATCACCTTCTTTACCATCTTTCAATAAAGAGATATAAAATGCCAGATATAGCAGAACAAACACCATATTGTTCTCTGAAAATTTTAGTGCCTTCGCTTTTTTTTTTTTTATATTTTCTTTTTAAAAAAATTGAATTGCAAGTATTTATATATAGATGAAAGAAGTAAAGAAAGGGAGTTGAGTTATACCCCACTTTGGGCCACTTTTTAGGCTTTAAAATGGTCCATTTCAGTAACAAATGGAACAGCCTTAATAAAACACCTGACTATAAATACTCTTTAATGGGCCAATCTCTGTTTTACCAAACACTAGGCCCTCTTTAGCCCATCATAATACTAAAAGCTGATACGACTGTTACGGATTATACCCCGGGTTACCATCCAAACCCGATTAAAAGTCACACTTTCTTCTCTCTTTTAAATTTTTTTATTATTATCTTAAGGTCATCATTTTTTATTATTTTAATCTTTTAACGTTATATATATAGAGTGAGCATTTGACTACAAAAAAATCTGAAAAAATTCTTTGAAGTTTCAAATTGATCTTCATCATAATCAAGTCGTTTTTCGTCAAAGTAAACCAGAAACAACATCTGATTCAGGATCAAGAGCCTATATCCCTTTAATCAGGAATTTTTTTTGAAGAACAACTTGAGGATGACTATAGTGTTTGCAAAATAACATTTATTAAGATATAAAGTGTGTTTTCAAATTTTAAAAAGAGTGTAGGATCACTTTTTTTTTTTTAGAAATTTGGTCTTACCAACTCTAAGAAAAAATGATTCTACACTTTTTTTTAGATCTTGAAAACACACCCGTAGTAATAAATGAAAATAATTTAGTAATAAATAACTATAAATATTCGAATGAGTAAAAAAGGGAACGGCAATCTAATTACGTAAGTGCGAATATTCAGCCCAACCTGTTTTTATACTGAGGCCCACCTACTCGAATTTGGCCCAACAATTATATGGCCCAACAAAGTGGAAAGTTGGGCTTATTAAGTTAATCAACAGACCATCCCCTATTCCCCCTCCTGTAAGGCAGTTTTTTTCGATTGAATGGACTTTAAGATTTTAATCTGAATTTCTTAAAATACCTGCATAATTTATTGTATCTCTATCACAAAAATTATTAGTAAATCTCCTGGCTTGAAAGTGCCCTAGACGTAATCTTTTACAGACAAATTGGACAAACAAATTCGTGTTGTTTTCTTCAATTTCTCCATTGTTGTATATAAATCTTAACATTTCATAAATAGATCTAAATTATTTTTAACAAATTTATTATTATTACTTTATTTCAATTAACTCTTTAAATTTAAAACAAAGGAAAAAATTATTTACTAAAAAAATTTCAAATAAGAGCTCCATAACAAATCCATCAAATAATATTAATTTATATTTAATAATACTATTATCCCTCCTACTTAGGAGTACTTGATGAGTTGTGGGAATTCTAGAATAAAAATGATTAATGTCGACAAAAATGAATTGTGAGCACGTTATGTGATTTAAATAGTATTATTATATGTACTTAGAGAAGCAACCTCGAAATCAGATATTAAAAAACCTTTTGATCCATAATATTATTAATTCATAGAATCTTTTCAATAATATTAAACCAAAAAAATTCGTTGACATACATATAAACTCAAATCCAGGATCTATAGCAGCCACTCGAAAAGGTTAATATTTTTCTTAAGCATGTTTACCTCATATCGTATGTGCAGGCCATGGTACAATGTTTAAAGAAAATAAATAAATTACACACACACACATATATATATATATATATATATAAATATACTATCACATAATATATTTTCTATTTTTTTTCCCTAGTGAAACAACCTTTAAAATATTTTGTTTTGTTATGTCGGTTTTTATATCTCATATTACATTTAAGCAACGACATGGTAGTACATAATCAAGAGGAGACTTTCCTTAAAACTTATGTATATTATAAGATATGTTTATTGCTACTATTAGACATGCTCACTTATACAATACTATTTTTCATTATAATTTTATTTTATAAGTTTAATAATATTAGTAAATGCGTGTAATAGTATTAATAAATTACTTACAACTTTTTCACGGGATAATTAATGCATAATCAAAGATGATTCTCCCATCAACGAAAATTAACGAGTTAAATAGTTGATAAACCATGAGAATCAAATGTCGTCACAAACATTATAATGGTAAGGAACGGAAATGGTATAGGAATAGGAATGAAAAGAGTATGGAATGAAAGTCATAGTTCTCATATAGTTGAAC
The DNA here is from genome assembly GCA_026898435.1 of Prunella vulgaris. Lineage (NCBI taxonomy): Eukaryota > Viridiplantae > Streptophyta > Magnoliopsida > Lamiales > Lamiaceae > Prunella > Prunella vulgaris. The sequence continues at coordinate 1,552,641 of JAPKLY010000013.1, read as the reverse complement.
TATGGTTGATTCCTTAATTTTTGGGAATTAAAGTCATAGTAGAGTCATTCCAAACACACACTATGACTTTGATTACCGTTACTCACCTCCAAAAGTCTCCAACCAAACACGCCCTAAATTTATGTTATTTTTAATCAATCTATTCATCAAGTGGGGATAGTTTAAATGGTTAGAGTTTCACTCAAGAGTTTGGATTCGAGACACGAAAATAAGAAAATTTATTCTCTATTATGGTGGAGTGATTCTCTTCTTATGGAGAATGCGGTTCCGATTGCGGTTGGTTATGAATTACAACTTCAATCTATAACGAGCCAAAAAGTAATTAACTATAATTTTGTAAGATAATTAATGAGAAAACTATAATTTTTAGTCTTTTTTCAATGTTCAAACTGTTTTAGTCCTCAAAATTATAAAAAGGTCTTTTTTAGTATTTTTTTTTTAAGTGTCCAATATACTCTTAGGCTCCATTAGGAATGATAGATCTGAAACCCGTGAATTTCACATATAAATAATCACTCACTCTAAGTAAGTGAAATGAATTTACAAATACTTAGATTTGAGTAATGTTTAAAATGGAGGGATCTTAAACCTACATTAAAACCATATAATTTGAAATTCCTCCACTTTACCACTTTCATCTCCCTCATTCCTTAATTTACTTTTCCCTTCTTCATCATCTCTTTATAATTCGTGATTTGAAATATATTTCATCTTACACTTATTATTTTTCAAATCAGTTTATTTTCTGGCCCATCCATCCAAACGAGCCTTAATTTTCATTCCTTATTTTGTATTTCTCCTCATCCCTATTCCTTTTTATATTTCCTTTTATACACTAAATCAATATATTACTAGTTTGTAGAGAATATTTTAAAAAATACATGACTCAATTGACGTTATTTTTTTGAATTTTTATTATTTTCCAAAGATCAGATATATTCAAGTTCAATTAATAAAAAAAAATTCTCATGCGAATTTTTAATTCATGTAGTTCACAACATATAAATATGTAGACTAACCTGCATTGTATATATTTGTATAAAAATCTGAATGTCTGAATTACCCTAGGAAAAATATTTATCATATCTAAAAATATATAAATTTAATTTAATTTTACCTAACATTACTTCCAATACATATATAGTCGAACCTAGAAATGTGAAAATATTAAAATTATGTGACAAATGTGATTACCAAGAATATTAATTTTGTCAAGTGATAACAAACCCAACCCAAATTATTTAGTCATAATTCATGCTGTGGAATGCAGAATGCATGTGGCCACTTGAGCAAATAATTTTTTTTTAAATAAAAAAAAAAAAAAGCACTAGATTTATTTTCAGAAATGGCATCTAAAATTTGTTGTTAAACAATATTTAAAAAGTCTTCCAGCCATATTCTATACCTGTGCACATGATCCCAGATTGATATCGTTTTTGTATTATTATTTAATTCGCTGTCTCACATTATTTAATTTGCAAATATATATCCTAAAGATTTTTAGCTTCTAATGTCTATGTTTAATTAATACTTAGATATCTAATCCTCAACTGTAAAAAGCTGACAGGTGCTGAGATTATATTTTAATTAATACTAGTATTTCATAATAATAACCAGAATCAAAGATAATATTACTCCTCCCATATTTTTCTTCATAGAAAGACTTGTTACACAATTTTTTAAAAAAAGATTATGTAAATATAAAGTTAACTAATAATAAAATTTAAAAAGTGTAATTTATTTATTTTTGTGAATTATTTTTTCACATTTTGAAGAAAAAGAATTGGGATAAAAAAATTGAGATGAAAATAATCTCAGACATTAGATAAAGTCTTTACTTTGGTTTTTAAATTATATTTCCATTAAACATATTATTTAGTTAGGGGCCATATATAAGCCCATATCTCATTGTTGTTTATTTTCTATTCTCATATATATATACACTAGAGTTTGAGAATTTTTAATATCAATATTGTTATGAAAAAACCAGGTGAGTTAACTCATTTGACCACCGGGCTCCTCACTTGAGTGAGTGATCCGAGTTCAATTCCCTTTGAGAACGAATAGGAGGGAAATATAAGGTTGACTTGGAGATATGAGTGTATAGAGACTTAGTGAACTAACTAACTACTAACCACTAACAATTACCGATAAAAAAAATACATCAAATTGATATGAATGGAGGAAATAGTAAGTATTTAAAATTCATCTATTTAAATATTTTATCCAAATAAAATTATTGGATTTAAATTGTAAATTTAAAGTTCATTGCTCAAATTTCTCCATCTAAATAAAATCTTTGAGTTTAAAACATATTTAATGATGGTGTTGGCTTTGGATATTCAAGGTATTGTCAATTTTCTCCTTCTCCTCTTTTTGTTTAATATTTTTCATTTTCTGAAACCCCCTCTCTTTTTCTTTTTTCTGTTAAAACAACTATATGATTATTAATTTAGGGTATTTGTATATTAGTTAAAAAAAGTGATTATATTTATAAAAAAGTTCACAATATTTACACAGAAGTATAATTTTTTCCTGCACAAAAACATATTTTTTTCTGCACAAAACTAATTTGTAAATAATATCAATTTTATGAATCATTTTGTAATTTTCTCTTAATTTATTTATTTTTTACTAGAAAAGATATGTTAATTTATCATTTGATAGGAGGTACATCACATAGTTGCAGTATATAACAATATGCATGCATGTACAATCCTATTATTTAATGATATAACATGACAGGACTCTAGTATACATCAACGATCGTCTCACAATGATCAGAACTACATTTTGATTGCACATTACGCTGAAAGTAACTTTTGAATTGTGTTTCATTTTTGTTAAATATATATATTAACCAAGCACCCAATTTTAAATTCAAATTTTAATTATTACTCTTTTTATCTCATGATTATTTTCAAACTTGTCCCTTTTCTTTACGGCCCAACATGTACACTTGAAAAAAAAAATTACAATCACAAAATCAATAAAATACTTCCCCAGTCCAAGGATTTTTTGCCCATTTAATTGTGGACACAAAAATTAATACAAAGTAATATTATATTGAAAGGATACACTCCCTCCGTCCCGTATGAATTTGCACCCTACGGGACGGCACATTTTATAAGGAAAATGTGTTTTATATATAAAATAGTGGCATATGGGTAAATATGTGTATATGTTTGTGAGTGTGCACGTAAATCAATATTTCCTTTTAATAGTATGAAAATTTGTGTGGGGACGTCCAAATAAAGAAAGTGTGCAAATTCCTATGGGACAGAAGGAGTATAAAATAAGGGAAAAGTAAGAGTATTGTGGGGCCCAAAATTTTATTGTGAGTGTGGATTGTTTCCAAATAAGGAAATGAGAAAAAGTTTTGTGGACAAACAAAAAAACAAAGTGTGAAATAATTTTGGTGGACAGAGGGAGTATCATTTATATATATTCAATCCGCTCACACTATAAATCTCATTTTCTCCATTCCGAATTTATTCTCTACACTACTGTTTGCACGAGATTTAAAAAAAGGAATTGTTTATTAATATTTAAAGTGATCTAAAATAATATTTTTTTAGAGGGATAAAATAATATTTTTAACTTTATTGATAAAATTGAGTGGTATATATAACGAATATAGAGGAATATAATGTTAAAGAGTAATGTTATTCTTTTATCAAATATAAAAATGATAAATGAGTATGAGGCAGATGTTTAAAAAAAAAAAAAAAAAACTATAAAATGGAAGTATTTGTAAACTTTTTAAAATGTGAGTTTGGTAAGATAAATATATGGTTTGAATATTTTCCTTCTTTAGAATCAGTGCCAATCAGTGGGAAAAGTAATACTACAAAGTTCAATTTGAATATATAATATCATTGAGTTTGATGATGGGGGGTGCGCTCCCCCTTAGAATGAGGGCTCCATTTTGAGAAAATACAATCACTGACCATCCATGCAGTCTGACAAGCTTCATACCTTCAGTGACATATAACTGGCTATATTTTTATTTATTTATTTATATTGTAATTAGGTATTTATTTCTTGAATTAGAAATAAATTCACTTTTATATCTGTATATATAGTTTAACAAAATACATTTTCATTATATATATATATATATATATATATATGTATGTTGCTTTTAAATTATTGATGCTAGATTTATTATTCTATTTCATGTGTAAAAAATAATACTCATGTATATAAAATATTACTCCAATTATATTTCAATAAAATATAATTAATTAAGATCAGAGATTTAAACAAGATTAAAGGGAGCGCACATTTTGCGGATCAACACATATGCCACCTAAAATAAACTCAATTAGATATCCTAATATTTAATTAACTAATTAATATGTAGCATGCATCAAAATTCAAAACAAAACAAAGAAAAAATAAGAAATAATAATAGGTTGATAAAAAAAAAATGCACTATTTTTAAATAGATACAAAATTTTTGCATAATAGTGTAAATATAAATTGAATAATAAAATTATTCTTTTATATATTGTACCAATCTGAAAATAGTACTTATTTTTATATCATTTCGTAATTGTGCAAAAAAAATGAACTATTTGGAAGTGGGTTACAGAAAGCCACATGAATTCTTTCAAAAGTTCACAACTGAGAAACAAGAAATTGAAAGATGGAAAAACAAATTCAAACACATTACCAAAAGGTGGTGGCTAACACTTTTTTTTTTTTTAGGCTCTGAATTTTCTGCAATTCAAAGTTTCATTGAAATTGGACTTTATAACCCCACATTGCAGATGACAGAACATTTAGGCGACGTTTGAGCAAAGAAAATGAGATAAATTTATGGTAATTAAAAAAAAAAAAAAAGATGTATATATATGATATAATTTTTCCGAGTAGGTATTGTGTGAAGGTAAAAAAAATAATTCATAAATATAAACATTATATCACAAAGTGATTTATATCATTAAAATTGTTTGTATAATACTTTACCTATTTTTTCACTTAATTAAAAAATAATTATTATCTCATTTAGTTATGTTTTATAACTTATAATCATCATACCCTTTCAATTCCTAATACTACAACTAACATTATTTTTTATTTATTTCAAAATCAGAATATAATACTAATAATGTTACTACCATAAAAATAAATATTCATTCATCACATTAAAAAATAATACTCCCTCCTTCTTACTATAAGTTGCTCATGTTGCCATTTTCGTCCGTCTTACTATATGTTGCTCATTGTTTTTTTACCTTTTTTGGAAACTACTATTCACTTCTTTATTATTATTTTCAATACTTTTTACACTATTTTCATTACTTTTTCATTTTTCTCCATCACATCACTCATACTTTTTCACTTTTTTCATCACATCACTTATACTTTTTCACTTTATCCATCACATCACTTATATTTTTTTCACTTTTACCTTAATTCGTGTGCCCAAAAGCAACGAGCAACTTATAGAGATACGGAGGGAGTAATATTTTATTATTATTACGAAAGAATTTAAAACAATCGTACCCTAAATTTATATTCATCGAGGGCGCACTCCATATTAATTGAGGCACAATTTCTGTACAAAAGTATAATTTTTTTCTATACAGAAACATATTTTCTTTCCGCAAAGAATCAATTTATAATTAGTATTAATTTTATGAATTATTTTATAATTCTTTCTAATATAAGCTTAGGGTATAATTGAGAGGAAAAAAAAAGCTAAAAAAAGGGGAGATGATATATCTAGAAAATCTAGGGAAGATTACAAAATGATTCACAAAATTAACATTAATTACAAATTGGTTCTGTGCAGAAAAAAAATGTGCTTCTGTGCAGAAAAAAATGTACTCATGTGCAAATATTGTGAACCAATTTATAAATAGAGTGACTTTTTTGAATCTATACGTAAATCACCCGAAAATCTATTAGCATATGCCTTTTCATGGTTTTCTTGGTCACTTGTCAGCAGGCAATGTCCTCTTCACGAGAATGACCCCCCACCCCCACCTCCTTTGTTTTCTTCTTTTCCATCTGTTTGTCATCTTCCTCCTCCTCCACTCTCTGCAATATTCTCTCTCTCTCTCTCTCTCTCTCTCTATATATATATATATATATATATATATATATATATATATATTATATTTACCAAGTTTAATAAATTCAAGAAAATTAAATTAAATGACTAACTTATTAAAAAAAAAATGATGGTTTTAATATATATACTCTATTTTTAGAAAAAAATTGAAATTCCACAACTCAAAAATAATTTACTCGATCGATCCTCAAATTAATGCAAGTCGTCCATAACCGTGACAATATTAAAAATTTTACAACTTTGTACATCAAAACAAGAAATTAATCAACGATCAAATTGAGTACGTATGGATCTCTCTCTCTCTCTTCCAACATGGGATGGATATATCTGCAAATTTAATATTTCAAAATCATAATTGATTAATTAAAAGGCTGTTGCTCTAACCATGGCCAAAACCCTGTCTGGTCATCCATGCCACAGAACATATTACACAAGCTTTCTTCCTTCACAGTTTGGTCCATTTTATTACACTGAATTTCTGGCCTCCCGTGGAAGAGCTGCTGCGCCACCGCGTTGGGCCGGAGCGAAGGCGGGAAAAAGGGTTTTCCGGCGGGGCTGTCGATCGCCGGAGTTCTTGAGATGTCGAGCTTGATTTCTGAGCTGTTTTCACTTCTGTTGCTACAAGAGCCTTCCGTTTCTTTGTTCAGATTGATGGATTCCGTTGGCTCCCTTGTCTTCAATGCCAATATCTACAGTATAATATATATATATATATATATATTATATTTTTTAAATAATTTTATTTTAATTAGGGGTGCCAGCCTATATATGTAAATTCAATCACGATGCATGATATTCTGAATTTAATAGTTTGATTTAAATTAAATTCGAACTATATATTTTTGTCAAAAAGGAAATTAAATGTCCCCTTTACTATATATATATATATATATATATATATATATATGTGTGTATACTTGAGAAAGCGCATTATACCTAAAGGTCCTAAACCAAGTCTATTGCTACAATATTAGTTCATTTAGATAAAATGTATGATTGTAGTAGTAGGAGTGTTACCATAACCATCATTAATTATACCAAATTGTCATATTGTTAAACTTAAAAAAATTTAATTAAGCTATCATGTGAACACAATTTCACCATAAATTAAATTACACACATACATATTATTTTTATTAAACTAATATTTTTAAATGAAACAACTAATACTGCAAATCAATTTCGAAGTGAAACTAATTCTCGATAAACTTTGTTCCGATTTTGTTTTTTTAATAATGTAGTTTCTCTAATTCAGATATTTATAATAAAGGCTAGCGTAACTTTTGCAAATTAAATAAAGTAATAAACTCTTAATTAAATTAAAGAAATATTTATTTAAGTAATTAATTAATTACCTCAGCATGTAGTTTGTGATTATGGGCTTGAAGTGCATCATTTTCAGCTTTAACAGCATCAAACTGCCTCTTAAGGATCTCATAATCCTTCTCCAACTGCTTAGTCTTCCACCGGGCCCTCCTATTCTGGAACCAAATGGCAATCTGCCTGGGCTGAAGCCCGAGGGCCCGGGCCAGCTGCATTTTCCTTTCGGGCTCAAGCTTATTCCCCAGCTCAAAGTTCTTCTCCAGGGTTTTAACCTGCTCCATATTAAGCCTTCTCTTCTTCTCCCCAATCTGTGATCCATCGTCTGATAACTCATCCTCTCCTCCATGGATATTCAAATCCTCCTGACACGTGTCCACCATCCCCGACGTCGATGACGAAAACGCCATCGGGCCTCTCTTCCCCAGCACTCCTATAGTACCATTTCATGGAAATTAATTAAATAGCAATGCGACACTTTATTTAATTTCTTTTCCTAAAGTGAAGAAAAAAAAATTCAATATTCCTCGAAAGTAGTCAAAAGTCTATAATTGGGGGTGTCACACTTTTCTATCGCACAAATTAATTAAGCAAAAGAGAAATTAAATCTAAATCTAGATATCTAAAAAATAATTAATTAAGTGGAGAAATTGTGCGTACGTACCATGATGATAATCTTGAGGGGGGAGAAGTGGAGCTAAAGAGGTGGAGGTGTGATTTTGATCATCGTGATGAGGGATTTGTAGCATGAAATTGGAGTGGAAGAAGGCCATTTCGAAAATTAATACTACAAGTCATGACACCGACTTGTATTTTGGTTCATGATTAGTAATACTAATGTTTTCTCTCTCATCACTTGTACCAAAATGCATCCATCTCTAGTTGATTCGATCGATATATAGGTTATATACCTTATCAGCTTCAAGAAAAGGTTTCCTTTTCCTCTAGCTAGTTTAGAGAGAGAGAGAGAGAGAGAGAGAGAGAGAGAGAGAGAGAGAGAGTAGATGGTTCAGTTTTCAATTTTGAGAAGTGGGGTTTTTTTTATATTAAGATGTTTTTGCTCATATTACAAGTTAGATAATGGAATTTGGAAACATATATGAGCAGTGAACTCCAAATGATAATAATTAATATTAAAAGGTAATTGTATATTTTTATGGTGTGAAAGTGGTGGCATATTTTTCTACATATGGGACAGTTGTCATTGAGATTTGCACCAGTTGATTCCTTTGCTATAAAGAGATTGTATATTTGGTTTTTAAAGGAGAAGTTGGTGATTTATAGGGGAAAAAGAAAAAGAAGTCATTTTTTGTAAAGTAGTCTTGATTTTTTTTATTTTTTTTTGGGGGAGAGAGAGAGGGGGGATGGGGAGTGATTATGTTTAGTTTAAATTTTAAATAAATGGAATTATATATATACTCTAGTTTCTATAAGTTTAAGTTATGATCCAAGATTTGTCAATCTGATGTTGCTACATAAATATTTTTGGGAATGACAACATTAATTATTTAAAAGCCGTTAGTCACTGGTCTATGTTGCACGGGTGTGGATACGCGGATGCGGGTGCGATACGATACGATACGAGTTCGGGGATACGATTTTTTTAAAAATTAGGATGCGATTCGTTAAGGATACGTCTATTTATTTATATTTTATTCTATATAATATCTAAAAAATATATATTTTATAAATCATTTATATTTTTTATCACCTAAAATTTGAGTATATTGAATAATATAATATAATTATGTAAAAAAAATATCAATTCGAGTTACTTTAGTTCAATACATAAATCATATTAGTAAATTCAATCTAAAACATGTGTCACACTATCAATTTAACTTATACGAAATAATAAAATTCAATTTAAATAATATATTTAGTGCTTATAAATAGGATTCGTGGAGTGCTAGCTGGATTCGAGAATCCGCTAGCTGGATTCGTCACGTGGCAGATGGATTCGCCACGTGGAGAATCCGACACGAGAATTCAAGAATCTTACCCTTTTTAGGGTGCGGGTGCGAATCCGATACTGCATTGTAACATTTTTAGAAGAATCCGTGTATCATAATCACTAGTTGGTTGGATCACAAGGATCTAATCAGGAGAATTTAATGAATAGGTATAATTAATTATTTAATAAATTAATAATAATATATAAAATAATAAAAAATTAGCATCTTTACCTTTCAATATTAAATTATATGTGATAATATCCATGAAACTCAAAATTCAATAAAGTCATAATTTAAAATCTAAAGATATTAATTCAAATTTCAAACTTTAAAGTTCTACATATTAAAAATGACTACACAACAACTAAAGAAGTTCTAAAAATAGACAACAAAATATTAAAAACTTTTAAGCTAGAACAACCCAGTCATTGTCTAGACGGCCTAAAAGAAAAGAAATGAGCCTAATCGAGAATGGCTTGTCGACGCCTAGTCAGTGCCTAGACGATCTAGTCGCCGCCTAATCAGTTCCAGTCAACTACTACCCTAAATATTTTTTTGACGATTTGGTATAAATAGGATCTGTCAGTGACTGACTAGTGACTAATAGAACACCTTTATCTGTTCACTAAAAGTATGCACACTTTCCTTATCCATCCGTCCACTAAAAGTATTCATATTTTTCTTTAATGAAAATCATCACTTTATTATCAATCTCACAAATAATTATTTTATTCATAAGTGGATCATATACGCTCATAATATTTTTACTTTTTTATTTATATCTTCTTAATTCATGTGCCAAATAGTAGGTGAATATTTTTACACGATAGAGGGAGTATGATTTATTAAAGAAAATTTAATTTTTTCGTCATGTAACTTTACCTTCTTTTGATTTTGTCCGACTAACTTTTAAATTTTACTACCTCCGTCCCCCAAAAGTTTGCGGTACTTTTAGGGGCACGACTTTTAAGAAAAAATGTAATGAATAGAATGTGTATGGTGGAGATTGTGAGGTAAAGATTTTAAAGATAGAGATTTAAAGGAATATTTCCATTTTGAAAGTGTGCAAATTTTTGTGGGATAAATAAAAAATGAAAGTATGCAAATTCTTGTGGAACAGAGTTAGTAATTTTCATTATGTGACTTTACAATTTGTGAAACAGTTAACTAGTCATGAAAAATATTAAATTTACTGAGTGCATTAAATACTCATTAATGTGGATGGTAGTTAAGAAGTATTAAAGAAACAAATAAAAATGAGTAGGTATTATGTGAGTAATACTCACCATAATAATTTCGTGAACGACATATTTTATTTCACGCAGTAACACACATTTCGGTATGTAGTATTAATTCATATGCAGGGTATTGTTAGTTCATATACAGTGTGGTGTTAGTTCATATACAATATGATTTTAGATTATTCACTGTGACATATTACGTGTGGTGTTAATTCATATATAGTGTGGTGTTAGTTTATATGCACTGTCGTGTTAGTTTATATACAATATTTTATGTCATTTATCTTTAAAATAATTATATCTCAAAATACTTAAAATAAATTGTTATTCACCATAAAATTTACTGTATGTATCATTCACATAATAATTTGCCAATAAAAATATATTCTCTAATCATAGAAGATTCATGGGCGGCTCATTTATCACTATTACTACATGCATGATGGAGCTTAAAATTGGGCGATGACCAACAAAAGGTCTATATAACTTATAGCAAGACTCTATAGACCCCAAAAAATAGTTTGTTCTTGAATTATATAGTCAATATTAATTACACCATAATAAATTCTTCACTCATTGGACAATAAATGAATCTGAAAACCATTCTGCATAAATTATTGAGAATAAAATATTTTCTGCTAATTAATGATGAATTGTGTGTAGAAATTAATCGGATTGCCCACGATATGATCCTACAAGTTAATCACTGGCGAGGTTCCATTCTAAAATCAATTGATGATAAAATGAGTTGCCCTTAAAAATTAATCTAATCTATTCTTGTTTTTTTAAGACTTATAAACTAGTGTAACATATTCTTTTTTAATGTTGGACAATTTACATATATAATTTATCATATTCTCAATAGTATAATTTAAATTAAAAAAAATATGAGATATAAAATATGGGGATTGGATTGTAGTAAAATGAAAGTAAATATAGAGAGATGGGGACGGGAATCTATGAATGGGGTCCGATGGAGGAGGGGCAGGGTTTGCTACCTAACCCACCAACAGGCATCGTGGATGAGGACCTTCTTTCTCTCTCCCCCCATTTTCTCTCACCGAGCTTTCTGCAACTCCAGAGAGAGAGAGAGAGAGTGTAGGTTGTCTATTTAATAAGGCCTACCAAGCTGTGCTTTATTTTGTCCTAATATATAGTGTCCCTCCAACTCCAACTGTCCATTTCCATACCACCACTGCACTGCACTCCATTTCTCTATTTCCTTCTTTTTCATATGCTGCCACATCCCCTCCTCTCTCATGACCCACTCCTTCGTATATGTGACTTTTCTTCTTTCTTTCTTTTTTTCCTTTTTATATTTCCTTTCTTTTTTCATCCATTTAATTTCTTGTTAAATAGTGTATCTTGTCTGATCATCATGAGTAATGCCTTTTCATATTTCTGTTTATTTAGATAAAATGCACATGGTATTTCTTTCGATGTTTGTTTGAAGTAATCCCTCAATCCACCAAATTATTTTCCACTTTCCTTGTTTGTTTGTCCACAAAATTTTTTCTCATTTTCTAATTTGGAAACAACTCACACTCACAATAAAATTTTGGGCCCCACAATACTCATACTTTTTTCATTACTTTATCTATTATTTTAATATAATACTACTTTTCATTAAATACCGTGCCCACAAATAAATGGGAAAAAGTTTCATGGACGGAGGGAGTATATTTTATTTCATCACTAAGTCACACATATAGAAATTAAGAAATTACAAGGAATTTGTTACGTAAACCCATGAATCATATAACATGATAAATGAGATTTATCTTTTATATATATATATATATACAAAATTGCCAAATATAAAAATTTTATCAAAATTTGAACATAATAATCATATCTAAAATGATCAAGTAATGCGCAGACCCAATGTAGTGACGTAGGGGTACAATCGTAACTCCACCTTTTTTTTACGAATATGTATCGTGTACATCAGATATACTGAAAATTAGTAATTAATAGTATAAACTTTTCCATTTAATCATCTCACATTTTTCAGTATAATCAGATTTTTTGGTCTAAACAATCTTAATTGTTAAGTGAGTGACACTGTGCACCAGTTGCATATAAAACATTTGCCTAAAATATACAGTATATATATTCAAAATTAAAACCACCTTCAAAATTTCATTAATCTCATTCCATATATAATCTTCATTTTTCTTGGAGTACTCACTATAAGCAGTTTTCAGCCCACTCGTAGGTAAAAAAAAAAAATCACCTTTTATCTCAACTCATGGTTAGAAACGTAAATAAGTCTATAGTTGGTAGACAATTTAATTTGTGCTTAACTCGAGAAAAACTTGAAACATACCAACTCGAATTTAATCGAGTCGATTGAGCTCATCAAAATCGAGGTATTCAAGCAGTTGTCGAGCTCAACGATATTAAACTTGTTAGGTTCACGAGTCTTATCGAACTTAACGGAGCTAACATAATTTTTCTCTATTACCCCTAATATGCTAATTATTTATAAATATATTTTAACTATAAATAAGATAAATTAATATTATGTAGGTTAAGTTTAAGCATTTCATGTTACGTTCCCACAAATTAAGCTCGAGTTCAAATCGAGTAATTCAAACATTGAGCTTGATATTAACCACCTTGACTCAGCCGGCAAATTTACGCCCGTATTTACTGCATACATCCTATATAATCTTTTTCTTAATACAATCTTATAAATAATTTAATATTTATTGTTTAGATAATTATGCATAAAATGTTAAAATGAAATATTAAGGAACTTCTTGCTCTTGAGCTAGAGAGATTTCATCTAATTTTAGCGGGTCTCTTTCATGCTTCTCCATCATAATTACCTTCCCCAAACTCAAGGAAATAATGTGAGATTAGATTTAGTCAAATCTTTTTAAACCTATATATATGTAATATTATATTTGATTTGATTGTGTATACTTTGAAAATAAAATAATAATGCTTGTATATGATCTCGTGGCATAATTCTTTAGAACTATAGCATTAATTTATAGAGTAAGTCTCCTGTGCACCAGTTAGTCAGTTATACCGTGCAATTCAAGTATATTTTCAAAAAGTTACACAATTATGAAAAGTTACACAAATTTAATTTTACTGAAAAGTTACACTATGAAAGATATATTTTTCAGTAATAACATGTGTAACTTTTAAAAATGAACTTGAGCTGCACCGTGTAATTGGTACATACAAGACTAATCCTAATTTATATATATTGCGTTAAATGTCTAAAAAGAACTGAATATTGTGTATATATGAAAAGCATCGACGTCGGCCTGGCGTGACACACTACAAAATCAAATTGGAATTCTTATAATGTAATTGAAAAATAAAATTAATTATATATTAATTTATTTTTGGGTAGCTATACATTATTTTGGTTTTATGTTAAAATAAAGATAAGAATGGGTGAGTTTGGGATAGGTACAAAACCACAGGAAAAATCTGGAATAGCGACAATTGAACAAACTGTAATAGGAATCATCTTACATCTTCTAACTTGTTGGGTTTGGAGTATGTTTTAGTCATAAGATTTTATATATCTTCTTCTTCTTCATGAATCCACTATTGGTTAAATTTCATAAATTCCACTTTCAAGCTTTGAAATCTAATTAATAAATAATTTTAGGTGGATGATAATTAATAGCCTATTGTGTGAAGAAGGATAAATTGAAAAAAAAAAAAACTACAAGAAAATTGTTCTTTAATGACAGAAATTATGTCATCATAACTTTTCCAGCAAAAAAATCTTTAGTGACAAAATAATGATTTTTATTGAAAGATTTTGTCATTAAAGATCATTTTTCTCTCACTAAATATTTTTATCTAGAGAAGCAATAATGACATAATCTTATCATTAAAGGTTAATTTTTTTTGTAGTGAAAGAAAAAAAAATTCTATGTTATTTATGGTATTCTAAGGATCGAACTTTCGACATTGGAGGATATGTATCAAACTTTTAATTGTTGCAAAAGGAGAATTTTGGACAAATTTGCATGTAAAAAGGTTGTAACTTTTTAATGGGTGCATGGGATATATTTATGGATGAACAAGAAAAAATTTTTTGAATCACCATAATTCATAGAGTGCTATGTTTGTTTTACAACTCACACGTATGACTTATAATTATGCATTTCTTATTTCATACGAATTTAGGATTTAGAGTTTAATTTTTAAATTTTACATTTAATGTTGCATCTATAAATGCCTATAAAATTTATTATTATGCACTTTCAAATATATCATACTATTAAATATTAATTTGACATAAAGTTAATTAAATTATGCTCTACTCAAATCCGAAGACAAATACATATATTTACTCAATTTTTGAATTTTAAAATCTTAATATGCTCCGCACATTTAAATTTCAAAATAAATACAATCTTAGTAATATGCTAAATTACCAACCTTCTCTCTTTTAGTTTTAGGGAGGTATAATAAATGAATAATTTAGCATGGAGAGAATTGCATTCAACGTGATTTATTTAGATTATAAATCTTTTTCCACTTAAATTAATCATATGGACATTTCATATAGATTATATTTTTTATTAAAATTATAATTTTTTTTTAAATTTAAGGCATCGCCTTTTTAAAATTTTCAATTCAAAACATGGAATTTATTACATACAAATACTTTTTTTTTTTTTGTAATTTAAGCAACAAATTTTTAAAATCAAACATAATTTACTCCAAGTTAGGGGTTTAATCCATCCTAATCTCAAAAATAAAATACCATTTTATAATATAAGTGATATATGATAGAAAAAAAAGAATAAAGTATTATAATAAAAAGTAACGAGAGTAGGAAATAGATTAACAAACAGAGAATGACAAGTTTACATATATAGTAAAACATAAAAAATAAAAATAAAATGAAAATTTATAGAATGAGGTATGTATAACATTACTTTTTTACTTTCTCGAAATGCACGCCTCATCCTTATAAATTTTATTCATTCACATTTCACAATATTAATATAATTTGATTTTCTTTGAGAATGAATTGAGGGAAATATAAGGTTGGCTTGAAAATATTGGGGGAGATATAAAGTTGGCTTGGAATGTTTGGGAGACTTGGCAAACTATAGAGATGTTAAACGGGTTGCGGACTGGTGGGCCGGCCCGTTTAACCCTGTAATTTACAGTGTTAGGTCCGAGCATTTGGCGGTCCATATAAAATCAGATTTTTTTGGCCCGGACCGGTTAGCCCGCAGGATAAACGGGCTAGCCCCCGGTTAACCGGGTTGACCCGGTAGCCTGATTTTTTTTATTAAATTTATTATATATAATATAAATTGGAAAGTGGGGTCTAATTCTCTCATTGTTGTAATTTGTAAACTTGTATACATTAAGTCATACTTTATACTTTTAATTTGCAAGTTTATTAATTAACTTAGTTATTACTCTTATTATTTATTAATTTACTAATTTATTATTAACTAAGAATTAAAAATAGAAAATAGTAGATAACTAGATATCAATTAAATTAAGTTCTCATGTTCTTCAATTAAGGTTTATGTCGCGCAGCCTCCGTCGCCTTTCCCAACTCCCAAGCATCCTCCTTCTTCGCCTATCTCGCGCACAAGATGATGATGATGAAATGAAAGAACATATTTTATCATTATCCAAAGAAGGATCTAATATCAAAGATTGAAGAGTTTGAAGATATTTATTAAATTTTAGCTGTTAATGTGTGAATTTTGTGGATTATGTCGTTAATGTGTGAACTTTATAGATTATATTGTTAGTGTGTGAACTTTATGTTGTTGATGTGTGAACTTTATGGATTATTAGTTATTAAATCATTAATTGTATTTTATATTAAAATTTAATTTTTAAAAAATTTTTACCCGAGCCCGTTAGTGGCCCGTTTAGCCCGCGGACCGCTAGGGTTAGGTTTAGGTCTCAAGTATTAGTGGCCCGTTAAGAACGAACCGCTAAGGTCCGGAATCGTTTAGGCCCACAGCCCTGTAGGGTTAGGGTCAGCTCATTTAACATCTCTAGCAAACTAACTTGTAACTGCTAACAACTAGTAACATTTACCGATAAATTTTTTTTTTTTTATTTTGATTGCATAGCCAATAGGGAAGGGTGAGCTTCCTAAATTTTTCTATTTTATAATATGCTCGAATCATTCAATACCAATATATAAAATGTTTTACAATTATAGAAACTCTATGCATGGGAATGCACACATAGCAAGTTTGCCAAAAGTGTTCCTCAAATCCACTCCTTGAAGAAACCATTAGTTGCCATGTTTTACAATTAATTTTACTGGTAACTATAATTATAATTACAAATGATCATCTAATTAATTAGTGGGACCCTTATTGGGAGATAATGGCTAAGGTGGGACCCACTTGTGTTAATATTATAATAACCAAGACAAAACAGGTTTACTAGCTCAAGGGCTTACCCATTGGAATGGGGTGGATCCATGTTCCCTCCCTCAAAATTTTTCAATAGTTATATATGTTTATAACTTTATATATAATAAAATATTTATATATGTGTGTAATATCACTATCATTAATTATATTATATTAATATTCATGAATCATGATCATATTATTGGAAAAGATTATATTTTGATTAAAATAAGAAGACATGAATCTTCTCCTCCACATGCCTTCTCTTCTGATGAATTCAGCTTGATTGTTTTTTTTAAATATAGAAACTGTAGGCCATGTGGGATTCCATGCATGGCGTCACTCTTCTACCTCTTTCTTCCTCTTGAAAGTGATTTGTCAACCACTTGAAATTATATCTTTTTCTATCTTTTAATAGAAAAGCAAAAAACTATGTTTGAAGTTAAGTTATTAATAATTCATTAAAGGGGTATGTTTGGTTCGTAAGATAAAAATATCTATCCGTAAAAAATATGCATGTTTTTTACGGATAGATATTTTTATCTTACGAATCAAACATAATGTTGCACTTATTTAACAGTTTAAGTTAAAAAAAAGGGTTGATTATACTGTATTAATTTATGATGTTAATACGATACATATGAAGATAGACAATTAAAAATGATATACAACTTTAATATGTATCGTATTAACATCATAAATTACTCATTTTGTCATTTTTTACAATCTCACTGTATATTGCTCATTTGTTTTTTTACTTTTTTAGGAAACTAATTCACTTTTTTATTACTCCCTCCGTCCCAACTCTCTTTTACCCTTTTTTTTTTTCATTTTGGGACGTCCCAACTCTTTTTTTCTACTTTAAAAAGAAATTAATGTATACTCACAAAAGTCAATAAAGTACACTTTTATATTTTATTAATTAATTTCACACTCACATACTCTACTTTTTTCTTAATCTGTGTGCCCAGATCTTTTGGAAAAAAGACCCGAGACGGAGGGAGTATTATTTTCAATATTTTTTACACAATTCACATTACTTTCTCACTTTTCTCCATCACATTATATGTACTATATTAATATTTTTATACACTTTTTAATATTCGTACCCAAAAAATAAGAACGACTTAAAAGGGAATGGACGGAGTATATATTAAACTATGAAAGATGAAATGACACATATGAAGATAGACAGTGTGACAAAATGGTCGTATCATACATTTATATCGACAAAATACGTTAATCACCATTTGGGCGGAGTTATTAAAACCCATTAGACCAACTCAAGAAGTCCGATTTGAAGATTTGAAGAATAGGCCGTGCCTCAAGATTAAAGGTTCGAAAAGAGCGGGGCCTATTTGCCCAAATGACCCGACTTGGACTTGGGCTGGCCCGATAAAATTTTTTTTTAAGAATATCTCTTTTATGATACTTTTTTAATGTTCTTATAGGTTACAAAACTTTTCTTTTGCAATTTTTTCTTTGCCTTTATATTCTATTTACTTAAAATATTATCTTATTAATTTTTACTATTAAAAAAGTAAATTGGAAGGGATTGACAATACTTTATATCAGGATCTTGACACTGTTATTTATTTAATTAGAAGATTATATGGTTGATATAGATTATTAGTCAAATTTATTAGAGGACTATTGAAATAGTTGTTTAAATCTATTTTTGTGAATTTGAGTTTATTAAGAATTGTTATTTGAATTTATTTTTTGTGAATTTAATTTTATTAAGAACGGTTGAATTATTATTTTTTAAATATTATTTAGAAATTTGAGTTTTAATTTAATTACTTAATTATTTTGATAAATTAATCAAAATCTCATGACTATTTAAGTAGTATTTGTGTATTATATTATCAATTAGTAAATAAATATAGAAATTAATGTATTGCTAATATATTAAAAATAAAAATTAAATTAAAAAAAATCAGGCCGGGTTGGCCCGATAGCCTGTTTTGAGTCAGAACGAGTTTAAAAATATGTGGCTCAAACACAATTAGCTCAGTCCAATTCAAATAATGAACCGGTACTAGATTGAAACGATCCATTTAACAGCTCTACTAATGACCATATTTTATAGTAAATCGATTATTTGTAGACAACAACTTCGACAAACTTGGTTGCATAAATTTTATGGTGAACTTGGTACGAGAAAAATATTGTCTTGCAAACAAAATAATATCATCGTTTAATAGTTTTGAGATATAAAGAACATATAAAATGAAGCATTATTTAAAATGGTGATGCATAATATGTTAAAAAAGGTGATAATTATTCATGTATTAATTAGTGAAATATCGAAAAATAGATCTCATGTGATGTGAACACTTATATTATGTGAATGCCTAGAACATATACAATTAGGTGATGCTCAGTGTAAAAATTCCTCAATCATAATAAGATTGAGAATAAATACATATATAATTATGTAATTATAATAGTTAAGAAGAACAAAAAAAATGCACACATCAATACTTTTTTTTCCTAAATAAGTTGTGTAATCATTATTTTATTTGGTTATTCCTCTTTCTTTTTATAATCACCATTCTCAATTAATCCCTATCACAACTAACAATTTTATTTTTTATTTATTTTAATCTAAATTAAAATGCAACACTAGTATTTAAATAATTATCATTAAGACAAACATTCATTCACTATATCTAATTAATATATATATATATATATATATATATATATATATATATATATATTTATTCTCATTCCCATCGAAAAATCAAAATATACGACTCTCGATAAAGTAATATGTGTGGAAATCCAAAAGAAGAAACTGTGGAGGTGCATTGGAGGTGTGTATGGGGGGCAAACGGTAACAGCTTGGCATCTGATGATCAATGTGCCTTTGTTTCTATATTTCCGACTGGCATTGCCCCTGCCCTGGCCCACAATTCTTTGGAACAAATAATATGTGTATATTTATATACATTAATTTATAATATATATATATATCGTTATAAATAATCTTTATTCTTATTTTCCAACACAGTGTAGTAGCATTTCGTAATTTCACTTACCTAATTATATTAATTGAGTTTCAATCTAAACATATACAATATTTTCTCCATCTACCAGTTTATATTTCATATCTAATTTTATTTTCTAACTATATATATATATATATATCTTCGACTTTTAAGGATACAAAATTCTCTATTTTAAAATAATATTTACCTCAATTAACTATTATAGACATAGTATATTGACAAAAAAAAAAAAAAAAAGCTTGCTTCATAATTTGGGTCTATTTGAAAACCAAAACTATTGAATGTAAAATTGTTAATGAAAGTGAAGTATGTGTTTGGTTTAGGATAAATAGGGCAAAAATTTTCTTCATTGTCAAATTAACAGTTTATAATGATTGTTGTTGTATTATTTTATTTTATTGTACAAGAGTAAAAATTGGAAAGAAAATAAATAAGTGGTAGAAAAGTGATGGTATAAATAATAATTGAGTAAGGAAAAAGATAATATAATAAGTTTTATAGGTAGTTGAGTACGAAATTTGAAATTTTAATTATAAATCTCTAATTCAAATGAAATAATTAGAAAATTCTAATCCCGTCCAGATAAACCCCAAAACTAAGTTGCAGTCTAATTCAGCCTCCACGAAAGTGATCAAAAAGTTATTAAAATTCGGATTGTCTCAAAAACACCCCCCACAATAAATAGACTACATTTTTTGTACGTGATTTAATACAAGTTGTTGGAGGGTATTATGGAGTATTGTGAGGTTCGTTTACGAATTTAAAAATTGTATATGAAAATACTATATGCATACTTTTAATACACAATTTTTAAATTCGTGAACGGACCTCAAAATACCCCATATGGTACGGAGAGAGTATATATATATATATATATATCAAGTTGTGATATTATGAGTAGTACTTTTATATATATACCGTGTACAAGTGGGGAAGTGAATAAAAATGGAAACATGCTCTGCCCAATCATGGTGTTGTTTAACGTAGTACAGTATCCAACGTGGGTTTTGGCTATACGTGAAATGCTATTATTCCATTCAAATGTATCACAAATTGACATTAACTACTGTACCGCCTCACCCTGCTCTTCTTCTTCCTTTTTTTTTTTCTTCTTTTCTTTTTCTATTATTTTTCAAGATAACAATCTATTTTACGTGCAATTGGCCTCAAATAGGGGTAGAAAACACTGACATATTTTTACAAAAATTGTTCTTGTGTTCGAAATTTTTTGTCGAATATATTGATCCTCTCCTTTTCTTTTTCGAACATTTTGTTCAAAATATTATTGCAAGAAATAGCATTTTGTTCGAAAAAATAAATGAACATTTGAATAATGTTCAAATTTTTTTTTTGAAGTGGTGTTCAATTTATTCGAAAAAAGAAATTCAAATTTTTTGCATATGTTTCACCAACCAGATTCGGATATATGTATACAAAAATTACAATATATTCGTTACTACAATATGTATAACACTAAAAAAAATATCAGTATAATTAAAAATTAACAAATGGTGTTCGAAGCAAACACAAAATTCATCGTAAAAATTTCTTCAAAAGAATTAGTAAAAATATACTAAAAATATGTATATATGTATATGAAAAACTATTATTAATTTGTATCAAAACTATATATTGAGTAAATGGTATTTGAAAAATTTCCCCTCGGAGTGAGCAAATGGAAGGTTTCTTGAGGAAGTGGATCCTCTGCTGGGCAATGAAATCAACAAATGGTGTTGGGTACTAAAACTGTGACATATTATTAATATTTTTTTTTAGTTTTGACCAAGTTATGATTTTTTGTTACCGTGATAATGAGCTAAAATAGAGGAAATAGTTTAGCCTTACGTTACCGTTGTAGTACCCAGCACCATTTGCTGGTTTTATTGCTCAACAAATGATCCATATCCGTTTCTTAATATGGATAGGGAGAGAGCGTGGGTAAAGTGGGTAATTAGATCTATCTAGAATTTAGGTAAATATATTTAAGAAAAAAACACAGGCAAGGACACTTTTTATTGCAATTTTGCAAACCAGGCCCCTTCATTTAAATAATAATGAGGAAGGGCACATTAGCTTTTAACCCCAATTAATATGCCCCTTTTAGTATATAATTAAAATTCATATATGCCTTTTATCCGCCGGACAACGGAATGCTATATGGTGGAAATCATCCTATGCTCCCTCTCGAAGCCCAATACGCTACCAAAATAACTAATAATAGCTTAATTAATATCATAATTTTGAATTTTGAAATCTCTACATATCAATCAACCGTCCAATACACATTCAATCTTTCTCTTTCTCTTTCTCTCTCTCAAACTTTCTCTCTCAACCAGAATTACTCTAGGCAAAATTTAAAATCTTTGCCGGAGTCTAATATCCAAACAAATTGAGGGGTTTTATTCCCCTCGTTCAGAGCTTTAATTAGGTATCTGGTTTGGGGGTTTTGAACGGGCTCAAGCGACACGGCGAAACAGGAGCCACGACGATGAGGTGGACGGCGGTGGTGAGGGCACCAGCACAACGGATTTTCTTCATTGGGGGCGAACGAAGGTGAGATGGACGGCGGTGGTAGAGTTTTGGAGGCGAGGCCGTGAGTTTCAGAACATGCGACTTTTGATTAATTAAGCTTTCGACGAGGGCAAGCTGCGAGTGGTGCGCCATTGTGTGGTAATGGATTCCGATTTCAGTGGAGTCAAGGTATGCAGCTTTAAATAGATAAGTTAATCTGGTCCCATCTGCAGAAGATTGGGGTTTTTCTTCAAGAACTTCTTTCGTTACGTTGGAGGGGTGTGTTCCTCTTGTACATTATGCTGCCCTCGAATGAGGTCGGTCAGACGGTGTAGACGATGCGACGGAAGAGGGCAATGGCCCAGACGTTTCAGGCGCTGATGGTGACAGGGAGTAGAGAGTGTGGTGCTTGTGTTTATTTAATATTTTTTGCTGGTGTAGATTCGTGCTGGTGCTTGTGTTTATTTAATATTTTCAGTATTCCTTTGCATCAACTAAACCTTTTCTTAAAGAATAACATTCTATACATACATTTTGTTTCAATTGCTTCGCAGAAATGATTTTACTACTATTTAATATCTATCTATGTGATTGGGCTTCTGTGTGAATTCATCATTTTTGCTTCCGCAATCCTTGAAGTTATTGCTTATTGATATCTTGCCCTCTATTTCTAATGCAATAGAATTTGATGTGTCAAAAATTGAGACTCTTTTCTCTGCCACAGTCCCAAAGAAAAGTAGTGGCAAAGGTGGAGCTCAGGCTGCAGCTAAGCCTGCCAAAATCACACTGGTAATGTTGTATCCAATAACTTTTTTATCTTGAGCTTATTTGTTTGGTGGAATTTATTTATTTGTTTGAGTACACATTTCTGGAAGAGTTCCTATAAATGTATGAAACAATGAAATTTGATTGGATACTTATAAAATATTTGATAATCTTATACATTGAGTCATCTGACTAGTTTGTGAACTGAAAAATATGATATTATCTAATTTTTATGTTTTGTATCTGGGTTTGTGTTTGATTGTACAAGTAGCTAAAATATATTCTACATATGAGGGTATAAAGCAATTCAATTGGTGTTAATAGTTGATATCGATGAGTATTCTTCGATTAGACAGCATTATTTGTATTTGTATTTGAAGAATTTGATGATTCATTTGATATCAAATTATGGTGTATTTGATATTTTATTATTTGGTTGTAGCTCTGAGCCCATGGGAGATGATTGGGTTAGTTGGTTTCCGAAACTTCATGCTCTGCAAGAAGCCGCAAATGGACAAGTCCATTGATGATGATGATGAGTATGTTGCTGCAATGTCTCGAAAGAGGAACGAAATATCTTGGGCTTGTGTGATGTTTGAATATCTATTTTGGTCAATTGTTGAAAATGGAGTTATATTTCATGGAGTTTCTAGAGAGGAAAGAAAAGGAATGGGACTTTTATTTCATCATGATGCTCATTGTTGAAAATAAAAATACTATATTTTTTATTATTGGTTTTTAGTTGATTAGTGTATTATACTTTTGATGTATTTGTGATGGTCAATTATACTATAGTATTTTTTTTACTATACTATTGTTAAATTAATAAAGCGTATTGTATGATTATTGTAGCATATTTTTAAGAATGTTATACTACTGCTTTTCAGTTGTATTATAGTGATCTCGATATACTATAGTACAAGATCATTTACACTATTGATATTCAGTTATACTATAATGCTCTCGATTACACTATAGTACGCTCATTTATACCATATTATAACTTCATCCCTTTTTCTTCCCCACCACATAATGCTACCTGATTTTGATAACTCATGTTTTTCACACCATGTGTATTCTGCCAACCATATTGTGTAATTTGCCCCTTCATTTAAAGAATACATATTGCAAATCTACAGTTACAACAATATTGCATGCACATTCCACACCATGCGTATTCTTCCCATCACACAATATGAATGCAATTTCATATGGGAAATTCTGTAGTACACTCAAGATACCTAGATGAATATGCATATTATTTGCTTCCACTTTTGTTGTGAATGCAATTTCATATGGGAATATTACACAATATGAATGCAATTTACACAATATGAATGCAATTTCATATGGGAAATTATGAAGGGCTTCCACCTTTGTTGTCCCTAACACACATACTATGAGTGCGACTATACACCTGAATGATCAAATATTACCTCCGTTATTGTTTTCCCTGTACTTAAATATTTCCTACTCACATTCTTCTCGAATTGCTCTGAGTATAAACGAGTAAACTATAGTATAATGGAGAACACTATAGTATAATTAACTATCTCAAATTCCTGCAATAGTATAACAAACAAATCCACAAAAAATACATATAAAAAATTTAGTATTTTTATTTTCAACAATCACCATTGTGATGAACTTAAACTCGCATTCCCTTTTCTTTCCTATCTAAAAACTCCATAAACTCATCATTACATTTCCATAACAATAACATAATACCTAACACTTAAATAAAAAAAATGAAAATCTTAAATAAAAAATGAAAATCATAACACCAAAATTACATTAAGGCAAAAGGATTCGATCCATATTCTTTGAATGCTGCAGAAAGATGAAGCAGCTGCAGGACTTGAAAGTTATTCCTTTGACAACTCATTAATTGCTTCAGCTTCTTTCTGTACATCCATCAAGACTAAATGACAAAGAGGAATTTCATTATATGTTCCTAAAAATATTTTAGCCATGTAAATAACCTCAATCAAATCAATTTTTTCTTTAGGTCAAACAATGAATATTATGCACCAGCATTTTCATCTCCAACAAGCTCCAATTTGCATTACGAGAAGGTGGAGGATCTGCAATCATATATACATGATATTTAAGATTTGAAACAAATTGAAAAGTCAATTGCTATTCTAGTCTAATATACTTAAAAATATTCTTTGAGAAATCCAAATATACAGAGATTGTCATTTAAGATATGATCCAAACCAATTGCAATAACATTCCCTCATTATCAACTCAGTTCACAATGTAGGATGATACCTAGAAATGCATGAAATAATTGACTTTGTAATGTGTTCACCATACACACTGATAAGAACAAAATATGAAAAGCTAAACCAACATAAATTTAAAGAACTAATATGCCAAAAAAAAAGGGATCAGTTGGAAAGGAGAAAGTTTCCCAGGCAGCCAAAACCATGAAAGAAAAGCAAATCCGTAAGTAATTATGACACCTCTTGTTATTCAATGGGAACTTGGATTAAAAAAAAAACTAGATTGATAGATGAAATACAATAGTAAGATGGAGTTAAGTGATGCCTAGCATCGTAACTTTATTGTTACGTGGATATAAGAATGTCATAAAATTTTAAATTCACGATCCCGCAGTACTGAACTACTAAAGTATAATGGAGAACACTATAGTATAATTAACTATCTCAAATTCCTGCAATAGTATAACAAACTAATCCACAAAAAATACATATAAAAAATTAACCCAGAGATAAACCCGAAAAGAGTTCCGATTGCGATTGAAATAAAGATAAAAGCCCCTTTGCTTGTTACCTGTTCACACTGAGAAAAGTGTTTCTTGCTCCATGGAAATGAAAGTGTTCCTCTCGATGGTGGCCTGACGTAATTGGCAGAGGCATGGACACCTACCCAAAACAAGCTCATGGCAAAGAAGGCTTCCACTGTAGAAATCAAAACATAGACAAACCAAAATAAAAAAAAATCAGAAATATTCTAGGACAAAAACCCTCCCCAGTTGTAGTCCTCTTCGCGTGAGAAGAAATAGCATTTGTCGTCCCCTGCACCGTTGTCGTCCCTGCATCATGGCCGAAACCCCAACACCATCGTCGAAGCCACCTTGCATTCGTACTCCCCCTCGCTATTCACACTCCTCCACCTCCTTCCTCCTCCATCCCCCTGCTCACCGTCTGATTTGCTCTGCAATTCATTCCGCCCAAAACCACTAGAATGTGAGGGCTATTTACTAACATACATATATCAGAAATTTTGGGGGTGGTTTGGGGGGATGGTGGTAGGATGTTGATTAAACACCCATCACACCTCCTACAGTATATAGTGATGCACTTAGTTATTACCCAAAAATGAAGACAGACAATTATGTTGCTAATTAGCTCATGTACGTAACTCAAAAAAGTAAGGGCCCTCACATTTAATTTGTGTATATATTTAGCCCCTAATAGTGTTTGCCCTTATATTTAAAGAATATTTTTATCTTTCAAAGTTATTTTAAAAATAAAAAATTAAAGAAGGATGAAGTACTTAAAAAGTGAAAGAATAAATATCCGTGTCCAAACCTTATATCAAAGTTGAGAATAGCACAAGACCAAATGTGCCCTTTCAAATTTAGGCCCATAATAATCTCTGTTGGATCCATTATCACCAAATTTATGTGAAGCCCATTTCAAGCTGCTAAGGTTATTTGCACTAGCTTCTTGGGGGTATATACTAACACTATCCTTTAAAAATTCCACTATTTTTTCCAAAAATCTTTTTATATCATTTGCATCTCAAAAATCTTTTTATATCA
>JAPKLY010000013.1:1484587-1525561 GCA_026898435.1 Prunella vulgaris | reverse complement strand
CAAAAATCTTTTTATATCATTTGCATCTCAAAAATCTTTTTATATCATTTGCATCTCTCTCATCATATGTTTTAAAAAACGGATGGGACCGGCCGGTCAAACCAGTCCGACCGCTACTCAAACACCTCTCCGGCCTGCTTTTATACATCTTCTCACACCCCTCCCATCTCTTCCTTCTCTTTTTCTTGTCTTCTTTTTTGTCCTTCAAAATTTTGGCAATTAACCTCACCACCTACCTTTTTTTTTTCTTCATCTCCCATTTATTTTTCATACTCACTCATCCTTCAACTGGCTACAACGAATATCACAATAATCAGGTATAATTTTTATCCTTTAATTTTTAAAAATTCTCGAAACTACTAAATGATTAGATTTCAATTTTGCATTATGAATTTCTTTTTCTCATTTCAAAAATATGTGTCAATTTTTTTTTCTATAAAACATGTACTTTATCGTAATTTTTTTTCTCGAAAATTTAGCTAATTCTTATACTTGATTTTCCCCAAAAAAAAAAAGGTCAATCATATTTTTTTTAACACATTTTAATTATTTCTATATGGTAATGATCACGAGATGATATTAGTCTCGTTGCCGATGGTAGTGTCATTATCATAAGAGCTGTCAAACTATGAAATTATCGGAAGTTGTTCTAAAGATGGGGTTGGTGGTGCATATATATATATATATATATATATATATATAATTTTATATGTATCTAAACATTAAAACCACAAGGTGTATACTGTTGTATATAACATGGGCCAAAAAGAAAATATCCAACCTGAACTTACCTGGGCCTAATTATCCCCCTGAAATTGTATGGCACAACAATTATCTGCGTTGCCAGAATATGTTATTGGCCCAAATCATAATTTTTTACTCCATTCGTCTTACCTCTTTGTAAATAATAGTGAATACATAATATTTTAAGAAAAATATAAGTGTGAAATTAAATATTAAAGTAAAATAAAATAAATTAACTTTTGTAATTATAAATATTTTTTATTTTAAAAATGTGAAAAATGAGTTGAAACATCTCAAATTAAAAAAAATGAAGAAAAAAAGAATTAAAACGAAAATAGTATTTATTTGTATTTTAGCTCACCATCTTGTTAGAAGTGTCAAATCTAATTATTTGGATGGTCTAATTCAAGTGTTTTGTAATTGAAACATTACATAATGCAATTTCCTTTTCTTTAATAGGAAAAAAAGTCCTGTTTTCATTCTACCCCACTAAAATTATGAAGTCCACTAAAAACAATTTCTCACAGAATATATATTTCACTTCACAGAATAATAATATTCATTCTTTTAGGTGCATTTTTCTTAAATCAACTTATATTGGTATTGAAATTATGATGACTACTCGCTATCTTAGTATAAAACGTTCTTATGAAAGCTATTACTCCCGCCATCCCATAGGAATTTGCACCCTAGCAAACGACACATTTTTTAAGAAAAATGTGTTTTATATATAAAGAAATGACATATGGATAAATATGTGTATAAATTTGTGAATGTGCACGTAAATCAATGTTGTTTTTTTTAAGTAGTGTGCAAATTTGTGTGAGACGTCCAAAATAAGTGTGCAAATTCCTGTAGGACAGAGAAAGTATTTTAAAATGTGTCACAAAATAATTGTGTTTTTTTTTAATTTGTCACAAAGAAAATAATAATTTAATGATGTAGCCAATTTTATAGATGGAAAAGAAATTTAAAAAAAATCACAAATTTCTTTTCACAATTTCTTGGGGTTTTTAAATAATTATAATGGTTTATTTTGCAATTCTATACTAATTCTGGTTATTTATAGTGAACGTATAAAACGGAATTCTTTGCCACTTCAGTATTAGGTTGTTGGAAAATAATTATCCATATTAAATTGTAAAACTAAAAAATTAATGTATGACATTATAAAAAAAAAATCGTAATTAGCATGCCAAAATAATATCAAAAATTTATTCTCGATTTGCCAAATATAAATACAATAACTGATATCCAATTTATAATTTGTAAATTGAATTTATTTTCGGGCCGAAACTGAAAGTCCATACACATAAAAATTTGAAAACTGAAAATTAGAAATTATAATAATATTTGATTTTTGGGGAAATTGAAAATTGAAATTAGAAATTTGAAGATATATTGCACTAACATACTAATATAAAAGATACATGTCTCATAACAAAATATACTGCACTATTTCAATACACAAATAGCAACAGCAAACAAATTAGGTGGTACTCTTCTCATTTCAATTTTATTTTTTCATGTTATCATTTACTTTCTATAGAGTGCATCTATAAATTGTACTTAATTTTACTAATAATTTTATATAAAAAATATTTTTATAATTTTATTTACTTAAACTAATTGATATTTTTTGATAAATTTTATATATACTTAAATATTATAAGTTAATTCTATTAAAATATATTAAAGACTCAAATATGAAACATAAAACTAATTCGAATAGGGTAGAGTAGTTAAAAATGATGTTAAACGAGCTTCGGGCTTAACGGGTTAATACCTTATCCGATTCATTCTTAACGACCATCTAATATTTAAGACCTAAATGAACTATGTCAAAAACATTAAAAAAAAAAGGATAAACTTTAACACATAATATACAATAATTATCATAAAATGTTAATATCTAAACTATAACCTAAACATTGTTCACAATTTCATTAAAATTAATAAAAATAGTTTAACATAATTACAAAAGTTCAAACGTCAACATTTAAATACTTAAAAATTCTTGGTATTTAAAAGTTCAAATGATACTTAAAATTAATATAACATCTAAATAAAAATTGGAGATAACTTCAATTAATAATAATAATAATAATAATAATAATAATAATAATAATAAGTATATTATGTATTTAATAGTTAAATATAAAATAAAAAAAATTATGCGGACTAACGGGCGGGTTCGATTAATCGACGGGTTAAAAAAAACCCAAATTTAAACGGGCTAATGTAACCATAATCCTAAACCTGAAAAGGGTTTAAGGACACGGATTAATCTCTCAGTTAAAATTATGCCAATGACATAAGAAAAAGTGTCATTTCAAGCATATGTTGAAAAAAAAAAAATTATTCAAGTGTTCAGCATTAATCCACGTAGCGTTACCACATCCATTTATATTAATGCAAGAAATTAAAGATCATTGACTGATCTGGCAATGAAAAAAAAGTTTTAAAAAAAAATATCTCTAGTACTTGGTTATATATAATTGGTACGTGATAATGGTGTTCAATTGTTTTTGTTTTCACATCATATATAGTCGTCGATATTATATATTCTAATTAAAGTCTTGGTCATGTTGACATACTTATAACATATTTAGCTGAAAACAGTTTCTATCAACAAATATTTTTAGTAATTTTTAACCAATTAACTTACTTAATATATGGATGTGACATAATTTATCAAATCATCAAACGAATCTTCAATTTATATATACGTCTTGCAAATATTCGGTGATGTGCACAAGACGAATTTGAGATGGATTTGGCGTATTCTAGATTAGTCCAGTCAAGAATTTTTTGGATTCGGGATTTATTCCGCTCGCGCTGGCAAATTTTATGGGTTTTACCCGATTCGACTCGTCTATTCGCGTATAATTTTTTTAAATTTATTTTTATTTGCTCGCAGTTGATATTATTTTCATGATTAGAGATGTTAAAGTTATTTTCATAATTAGAGATGTTAATTCGTGTTAGGAGCCTCGTTTAATCCAATACTTGATTAGGACTATGTTTTTATAGGTCCATTTAATTCAAACTTTTTTGGTCTAGTCCTAATAGCTCGCAGGTTAAATGGGCTAGCTCGCCCGTCCTCTAACCTCCCAATGTATTATACTTATTAATTCTTATTTTTATTAATTGAAGTTATTCTCATTTTCTATTCAGAATTTATATTAATTTTAAATATTGATATTTGAACTTTTAAGTATTGATATTTTGAATATTTAAGCATTGACATTTAAATTTTTTAATTATGTTTAATTGTTTATATGTAATTTTAATGAATTATGAAATGTTTACATTTTATATTGAAATTAATTAATTTTTTTATTGTAATGTAGTCAATATGTAATTTGTTTAGCCCGAAAACCTCTAAAATTATTATTAGGATTAGATCTCAAATATTGATAGTGTAAGTAAGTGATAGTATTTCTTTAACAAATTATGCATGATTTACATTTATGATATGATTAAAAAAAGAATAAAAATGAACAAGATTATTCTAGTTTCATTGTCTAGTGCATTTACAAAAACCACGTCTCGTATGATTTGCCTCTTTATATGAAAGAATAAAATATAAATATTTACAGTTATTTTTATTTTTTTGGGAAGATATGATATGAAAGAATAAACTTAAATTAACTCTAATTTAATATAATTCAATTTCAATATAATTTGAGTTTTATTAATAAATATAGTGATACTCATTGTCATAATGAATATCTAACATTTTTACTATCATGTGTTATAATTATTATGTTTTCTGATTAATACTGTCATGTACTTAGACTATCATTATCACGTTTTATTACTATCATGAAAGTGAACAATCAACAACACGATATTGTGGAGCTTCTTTAATAGAACAGTGACAGATGAGAGTTTTCTTTCTCTCAAGCATTTAGCAAGCAGATTGTGTTCATGTCAACAACAAACTACAACTATCTGAAATCATATTGCTTATGACCAAGACATTTGATTGCAATTATCGGCAACAACATACCTGGAGAAAGTAGAATAATGATGTGGTAACTGGAGGGGAGGGTGATTGGGAAGGAATTTCGAACGGACGGAGAAGAACGTGACGGATAGAGGAGAAAAACATACGAAGTAGAAATCAATGAAAAAATATGTGTTTTGTAGTTATATATATGACCTGTTTATAATTAGGCGAGTACAACCGAGTTTATGGTGAATTCGGATGTATAAACAAATTTGTGAAATAATAAAAATTATTTATAATACAATAATTAATTTAGACTTTATGAAGTGAATAGTCTCAGCTATTGAGTGATTTAATTAACTATCTACTTTAAATAAAATTATTCAATTAAATCATTGTGAAATAGTACGAGTTATCTTAATCCTTATCCAATGTTCGACCACTTTTTTTAATAACATAAATTCAAACCAAATAGCATAAAATTTACGGGAAAAAACCTTTCTTATATGGTCTATTCAAACATGAAAAGTTCCACAATTAAATTCATATAAAAAATCCCACTAAAATTTAAAAAAAAAAAAAAGCAAAAATAAATCATAGTCTTGTATGCACCAGTTGCACCGTACAACTCAATTTCATTTTTAAAAAGTTATACAAAATACTACTGAAAAGTCACACATGTTATTACTGAAAAGTGTGTATTTTTAATAGTGTAATTTTTCAATAAAAATTTGTGTAACTTTTCAGTAATAAATAGTGTAACTGTTTAAAAATACACATAAATTACACGGTATAACTGGTGTACAAAGAGACTTACTCATATAATATAAGCCGTAAAAAATAAAAATATCGTCTCCATTCAAAGAGCATTCATTAAGTTTACAACTAGAATAGTCATGTTGGATTTTAATTTTTGCAAACTCAATTTTCGTTTGCCACATAATCACATATTCAAAATGTAAAAATTTGAAATTATCCTATTAAATTCAGATCTTCAGTTTATCACCCACTCCATATTTAAAGTGCTTATCGTTTTTTATATTTGGATTGAATTTAAAGAATATATTTTTCTTAAATATTTTATCTTCATTAGTTGGTCAAACATATGTTACTAAATAGACAAAAAACTTGTATGAACCGAGTTCACGGTGAACTCAGGTTCTCAATTATCACTCTCATGTATATGCACTATAATTGTTATGTATATTCACTATCACTATTATGTATATACACTCTCATTGTTAAAAAATAGAGTATATTTTTATAACAGTGATAGTGATTACACATAACACTGAAACACGTTCATGTGAACTCGAGTTCACAAGAGACCCACTAAATATGGATACGGAAGAAAGAAAGACGTTAATTTAGTGAATATATATATATATATATGTATATTCTAATTAAAAAATCTTAATTCAAATGGTAAATTTGAGAGAAATTTGAAAAAAAAAATTCTCGCATTTTTATATTTCATTGAAACTCTATATATTTTTAGTTCATATAAGAATCTAATACTAACTAACCCCTCTAATTTGACATAAAAAATCAATTTCATCCTTTAAAAATCTCGAAACAACCTAGATGGAGAGAAATCTTTGCTTTCTATATTTGATGTAAACACTTGTAATATTTTGATATCCAAGATGCTAAAAAAAATTAAAAAAGGAATAGTTCCAATTATATACTATGCTTAATAATTAGCTTCAGATTTGACATTTTGTTCCTAATCAAGTTGCAACTACCTATTGGACGAAATTATTTTGAGAAGAAAAAAGATCCCATTATATAATTTTTGATGTACATGGAATTGGACAGGAGAATCCTATGCAGGAGGAGAATCTTTGAACCACACACACTCTTACCAATTTATTCGTATGCATGTGATCCAAGGGCCCTCCTCCTGCACATGAAGGTCCTGTACAAGAGGGAGATTCAAATCAATTTAATATTTGTCAATGTTTTATTTCTACTCCATCTATACAAGAGTTAAGATATAAGTATTTTTTATTCATTTTAATTTGTTTTTTTTTTTTTTGTAATCAACTAATCATTAATTATTTTCTAATGAACCGAAATGGCCCTACATATTTAAAAAATTTATTTTTAAATTGAATAAACATTTATTTTATAATGTTATCTCTCTTATAGGGTAAAATAAGAATAAATTAGAAAATATTAGAATTAGAATTATATTAGATATATATATATATATATTCTAAATCTATGTGAAAAACCAAACAAGTCAATCTTAGTGTGGTTCCGAATTTATTGATATTTATATCATATATATTTTATGATTGATTAATATGATATCGACTCGCAATAAAATTATATTATATATTGTCACATGAAAATAAATTAGACCAATCATCGCATAAATATTATCCATTGAAGCAAACTATTCCTAAAATATTCAAAAAAATCAGCTATTTTCTAATTCCTCCTCCTTGAATAGACTTATTCATATTTTTATAGGATAGAGGTAAATATTGACCTAAACTCAAAAATTGCTCCTCCAAACCAAATACTGGATTATGTGAAATTTAATTTTTCTAATTCCAATTAATTTTATAAAGTAAACACCCCTGAAAAATACTCCCACTGTCCCGTAGGAAAAATGTATTTTATATATAAAGTAGTGACATATGGGTAAATATATGTATATGTTGGAGAGTGTACACGTAACTCAATATTTCTTTTTTTAGTAGTATGCAAATTTGTGTGGGACGGCCGAATAAGAAAAGTGTGCAAATTCCTGTGGGGTAGAGGGAGTATTAAAATCCAATTTCATTGATGTTGATCTCCCAACAAATTAATAAATATTCCCCCACTCTCATCTAATTAACAAGGAAAATAAATTACATCCATCATACAATTAATTAGTCGAATCAGAACTATTTCATGACACACCTAAAAATGATTCCCCACTTAGGATGGCACCTCATTAATGATTAAGAAAGGTTTGTAAAAATGGAACCCTCTTCTTTTTAATCATTCATTTTAATTTTAAAAAAAAAATTAGTACCTAAACCAACATTTTGCTTATTATAGCCAAAAAGGAAGCCTAGAAATGGAGGTAAAATTAGTCTATTAATGATTAATGGTTTGCTTTTAATAAAATAAAAATAAAATATACATAATGAAGTTTTGGTGGATGAAGTAATGTCATTTTCATGAATATTGATTAATTGACTCATTTAGTCAAAACTAATTAGGGTTTTGCAATCAAAGCAAAGGTCGGTTGCTTTGGTTTGGCGAAATTCACGGATTCCTTCCTCTCTTTCTTTAATGAGTATGAAGGTGACATAAAGGTTATCCAAAGAAAAATAAGACATAATTAAATATGCATATAAAACTATCAATTGTATTATATAATTTAAATATATTCTTAAAATTATTTAATTAAAATTTGCCCCTATTACAATTTATTACAAAAAAGATAATATTTTAAAAATAATATTTGAACTCCACGATGCATTTAGTACACAATAAAATATTTGAACTACTTAGGTATATTTTGAAGATTTTACAATTATTTCTTGTTTTAAATAGTATGTGTTAATTATTATTTTTTCACGGGAAATTTTTCAATTGATTTAATTTTTCTTACCTTTTTAATTTGAAAACTTGTAATGTAAAGTACATGATCACTTGCCTTATTTGATTCTCGGAATTGTGAGGAAGGTAATCACCACCCTCATTTGATTACTACATTCTCATCTTATAATCATCCTCCTCAATCAATTCCTCATATCATAACCAACAATTTTTTTTGTCCATTTTTTTCAAAATTGGAGCACAATATTAATGATGTAACTACCATAAACACAAACACTCATTCTAACATATTTAAAGGTAAAGAAAGAAAGTAAAATTTCATTCTCATTACTATTAAGGAATTTGAAAGAAATTAATTCAAGTTAATGTTGTGTTTGATTAATAGGATTTAATACCAGGACTCAATCTCAATCTAGGGCCGAATTCTATCCAATCCCTCGAACTCAAGACTTTTTGGTCCCAACTCTTTGATGTGACTACTAAGTAATCCCAACATCAAAGTTACGGAATTACTTTCTAAAATTTCATTTAATTTTAGAAAAAATTAATATATATATATATATATATATATATATATATTTCATTTATATATATATATTGTTCTATAAAAATTTGCATATTCACGAAAAAATATTCTTCACAATCTTCACTCTACATATTCTACTCATTATATTTTTTAAACTCTGCCTTAAAAACACTGAAAAAAAATATAGGGACAAAGGTAGTAATACTTCAAGAATTTTTTAAATGAAAAATAATTCAAGAATATTTCAAAATAAAAGTTGTAAGTTAAAATGTCTTTAGATACATTATACTAAAAAATTGTATGAAAATGATTCATGAAGAACTCATCATAAAAATATTTTTAAAATTTTTAACGTATTAAATGTTTGGTCAAAAGTATTAAGAACTCTAGTAGGACTTTAGGAGTATAAAAACTTGAGATCATTTAAATCATAATATTATTAATAAATATCAAAATCTATTATTTTTTAACTATTCATGCTATTCATATTTAATATAATAAATAACATTTAAAATTTTCAAAAAAATATTTAAAATATCAAATATTTAATTAAGAGAATTAAAATTTTTAATAATAATTTAAAAAATTAATCCTAAATTATTTTCATATAAAATTTACCCAAAAATAATATTTGCATGTGAATGTACATGATATCATACTGATACACATATGTGTGTAAGAAGACCTTTTTTGATAATATTCACTTCAATTTAATTTACTTGAATTCAAAATATTGTTGTTATTATGTGTCTGTTTTGAAACTCAACAAAATAATTTGTAGAATAATATATTTTTAAAAATTGTAAGAGATAATTTTGAAAAAAAAAATATCTAGAAATTGTTTTAAGTGTATCAAAACAGATACTATGTATAACAAAAGAAAAGAAAAAAAAGAGCTATACGAGGTGATATATGAAAAATTAATGAAGGCTCTATAATATCATAAAAACGTATCACAACATCAAATTACATGAGTTTGGAGTAGATACATAATATTAGTTAAAACTCCAACAATTAATGAAATCAAACACCAAGTTTAGTTATGTGTGTATTTATACGTACTAGTAATTAAATAATGTACGATGATGATAGCATAAATAAATTTTGTTAGAGTTGGTCTCTTGTGAATTATAGTTCACATTAACTCGTATCACTGTTATAAAAATATACTTGATTTTTAACAGTGATAGTGTATATGCATAACAGTGATAGTGTATACACATGACAGTGATATTTGAGAACCCGAGTTCAACGTGAACTCGAGTTCATACAAGTTTTTGTCATTTTGTTAAAATGTATTTATTTACAATTGAGTGTCTTAATCAATATTTTTATTAAGAGTAAGTCTCTTGTGCATCAATTACATCGTGCAACTCAAGTTCATTTTTTAAAAGTTAAATAATTTATTACTGAAAAATTACACAAATTATTACTGAAAAGTTACACCATTAAAGATACACTTTTCAATAATAACATGTGTAACTTTTCAGTAGTATTTTATATAATTTTTTAAAAATAAACTTTAGTTGTACGGTGTAAATGGTGCATACAATACTAAGGTTTTTATTAAAGCTAGACTTTTTGTAATTTTAGTGATATATAACATTATTTTACATTCCATGCATTCCTTTTTAGGTCAATATAAGAGATGGGAATATAAAGTTTAAGATGAAATTGTAGGCTTGTGGAAAAGGAAAAAATTGAATGTGACATTTGCCTAACAATGTATGTATTCAATCACACTTTATAGAGAAAGAGCACATGAAATTGATACACGTCTCCTCCATTGACCATTTCATTTTATTTGGCCTTTCAGGACAGTTGACTTCCTCCCCTCAGCCGCCTAATCGTACGAGTGATATATATTAATTGTTGATTTGATACATAATTGCATGGGTATTCAAAAGAATATTAGTCAAGATATATTAGTTAAGATTATAATATAAAGATTAATATTTGTGAGTTAAATAGTGTATTTTGATTGATGAATTAAGATAATTAATATTGTAAGATAATTTCATTTTAAATGTACGAATTGTAGGATTAATAATAAAAAATATTTGATTGACAATTTTGCCCTTATATAGTAAAGATATAAAGGAATA
This sequence comes from Prunella vulgaris, assembly GCA_026898435.1. Classification (NCBI taxonomy): domain Eukaryota; kingdom Viridiplantae; phylum Streptophyta; class Magnoliopsida; order Lamiales; family Lamiaceae; genus Prunella; species Prunella vulgaris. The sequence continues at coordinate 1,514,670 of JAPKLY010000013.1, read as the reverse complement.
TTTTTTCTTAATATAAGAGGAGTATTTTAGTAAAAATGAATACAATAGATTATTATCATATCCCTCTCCAAAAACAATATTATCTGCCCTTTCATTAGGTTAACTGAATTTTGGTCTTGTGTTTTTTATTAATCTTGGACGACATTTATCTATTGAACCAAACATTAAATTAAGTTAGATAATTTAATTTATCTAACCAACCAAATGAGGCCTAAGTATCATTTTATTTTTTACGTACTACCATTTAATAAAGAGTAAGTCTTATTAGGACCAAAATTATATGGTTTTGGGCCTCCAAATCGGGGTCTATCAAATCTTGGATTTATCCCTAGAAGGACCGTATTACCTTAATGTAATAGTGTAGAACTTGTTATACTTATTTGTAATAGGCTCATATATAAAATGCAAATAGGTCTTTTCATTCTTTTAAGATTGACTCTCTATAAATAGAGAGACTCCTCATGTGTAGCGCTATTTGTTGTTACCGATTTATCGGGCTTTGATGAGTGAATTTGGTGCTACACATGAGAAGGAGTCTCTCTATTTATAGAGAGTCAATCTTAAAAGAATAAAAAGACCTATTTACCCTTCATATATTGGCCTATTACAAATAAGTATAACAAGCCCTACACTATTACATTAAAATAATACGGTCCATCTCGGGTTAAATTCAGGATCCGATAGACCACGATTTAGAAGCCAAAATCATATAATTCTGGTCACAACAAGTATCTTGTGACTTGAGTTCATATGAACTCGAATCACGATTATGTCTAATCACTATCATTGTTTTTCATACATATTATCATCGTTATAAAAATATACTTGATTTTTTAAATAATAATATAGTGTATATGCTTAACAGTTACAGTGAACATGCATAACAATGATAGTATACACAAATGACAGTGATAATTGATCATAAAAGTCGAATTTACTGTGAACTCGAGTTTATACAAGTTTTTATCTTTAATTAAATAATTAAATACGTACATCCTCACTAATATTTAAATACTCTAAACTTGTATGACGATCAAAGTCTATGTTAAGTTTATTATCACCCTTGATCAAAATTCTAGGTTTTGTCCCACGGAAATTCGCATCCATACCCTCGATCGTATGAAAAAATAAGCATACAAATCATTCTTTGTTTTTCAAATTGACAGAAAATTGTATGAACTTAAATTTATTAACTATTTGTTATATGTATATATATTATCACTATTATATATATATATATATATTATTATTATTTAAAAAATTAAATTTATTTTTATAAATAACAATAATAAAAATTATACATAATTAGTTATACGAGTTCATTTAACTCGAATTCACAAAATACCTACTCTAACTGATTTATTTTTACTCGATGAAATTTTCACCAACAAAGGAAACTTAAATGTAAAGTTAAATTTGTAAAAGAAATATAAGATTATAAAAAATTCACGCATCTTAATATCAACTACATTATTATAGTTGATAATTTACAAAAAAAGATATCATAAAAAAAATCAGATAATTAGAGTAGAGTACATCAAAAAAAGAATCTTCCTTACATATATAAGGATCCTTTGTTCTTTACGTATTATAGAAAATATAATCTATAATGCTTTCTGTCATATATTGCCCAATTCTTTTCTTTATTAAGATAAAAAAAATTATACATTTTAATGCTTAAAATAAGCTTAAATTGTGCATGAGCCAAAAAAATCTTCTGCAGCAAATAAAGAATCTTCCTTACATGTATAAGGATGCTTTGTTCTTTACGTATTAATTATAGAAAATATAATTATAATGTTTTTTTGTTATAAATTACTCAATTCCTTTTCTTATTAAGATAAATATATATATATATATATATACACATTATAATGTTTGAAATAAGCTTAAACTGTGCATGAGCAAAAAAAACCTTCAGCAGCAAACAGAAACTCTTCCTCACGTATATAAGGATCCTTTGTTCTCTACTTATTATAGAAAATATAATCTATAATGCTTTTTGTCATAAATTACCCAATTCTTTTCCTTATCAAGATTAAGAAAAACATATACATTATAAAATGTTTTATTTTTACTCATGACATATAATGCTTTATTTTTACTCGATGATATTTTCACAGACGAAGGAAATTTATATCTAAGGTTCTATTTCGATGGATGAATTTGAAAATGAATGAATTTAAAAACAATACAGGTAAGAAAATATATATTTCAAGTTAAGAATTATAAAAAGATGGGAGAGAATGGAAAAAGTAAGGAGAGATAGAAATGAAAATGGGTAGAAAGAAGGATTTCAAATGATATGATTTTGAAGGGGATTTAGAATCCTCCATTTTAAATATAACTCAAATCTAAGTATTTATAAATTTATGAAGGTTGTGATTATTTGTGTGTAAATTGTATGTGAAGTCTACAGATTTCAAATTCATCTATCTACAAATTCACCTACGGATTTCAAATTCATCTATCCTATCGATAAATTTAAAAATTATAAAAAATTTAAGAGCAAACATTTAATACATAAATTTAACAAAAGAATTTAAATAACTTTTACAGTTGTGACAAATTTAAATATATATATACACTGTTTTTTGGAGTTTTTTTCTAAAATTTATCAATATTTTTTTGATATATTTCGATATTTCCTCGATATCTAATGATATTTGGTTTAATTTGTGGAAAAAATAAGGGATGTCGATATTACAGATCGATATTTAACAATATTTTTTATTTTTTTAATGAATATTATAAAAATATCATTTTTACCCAATATTAACATCGGTGACTATAGAAAATAGAATAGATATATGGTGAATATATTGAGAAAATATTGTGATATTTTGATCCTTCCTCTCACAACTCAATTAGTACATTTTCTGAGTTAATGTGAGTGAAAGTACGTAATTAACCCAGTAAACTTTTGCGGCGTCCAATAATGGGTCACATGACCACGGGTATTTAAGCAAGTTGTCGACACGTGGGTGTAGGGCATTGGATGAGTGGAGCCTCGAGATTAATTATCAAGTAGTTAGTGCACGCCAGAATCTTATTGTGGGTTGAATATTTACATAGTGGGAATTGCTTGGTTTTGAAGTTTGTTTTTTAATATTCTTTTTTATTCTATTTTACATATATATTGGCCAATTTGGGCCATATTATTCTTATGTCCCCAAAAAGTTGCCCTCTGCACGTGACTCTGTTATACTGATATATATATATAATTATTAATTAAATAACTAAATGACTAGCTCAGATCATCGGGTTCCTCACTTGAGTGAATGACTTGGATTCGATTCCCTCTAAAAATAAATTAAGAGAGATATAAGATTGGCTTGGAGTGTTCGGGAGACTTGAGATTATTTTTCAAACTTAATTTTATATAACTTTTATATAATACCCTATTAAATAATATAGTATGAATTTTAAAGACAAAACTTGTAGCACCTAGTAATGGTTACCAAATGGTAATAGTAGTAGTATGCATAAGATGCGCATAATATTTTATGTTGTTAAATTTTTTAATTCCGTATTAGTTTAATAGTTCTACTATTGAACACTTCAATATGATAAATTGAGTTACTTTCTTATTTAATTGCCGTCGGACTTAATATATCAATCCAAATAATTTTAATTTAAATGTGTTTCAATATTTGAATCAATTAATTTGTCTCAACACATTTCACACAAATGACAAATTTAAGACGATTTCATATATATGAGACAAGACTTATTTAATTATATTATAATTCGATCCAAATATTCAAATGAACAGTTTTATAAATGTAGCATGAGATCATCTCACTCAAAATTACGTAACTCCACAAAAACTCATTTTTATCAAAAAAATTATCAATAGTTGTAAAAATTAGAGGGATTATATATATATATATATAATGATTATTTTCTTTGGTTTACTATGACTCATCGCCCTAAATAACTAAACATATATGCATGTTACTTTTTCAAGTCATGCATGCATTCCAAAGCTTATTAAAAGTGTGTCACATTGACTCAAGTAGACTAATTTGATCTTCAAAAGCATGCATATATAAAAATGAGTTTAAGGATGTGATCTAAACTGATTTAGAAAAATCTAATTTTAAATATGGGAAAAGCATTATGGAGAAAAGGATATACACTTCTCTGCATGCTTACCAGAAGAAAAAAAAAGTAAAAGCGATAGAGATGAAAAGAGGTAGAAAATTTCAAATGACATATTTTTTACGAGAATTTAGAATTCTTCCATTTTAAACATAACTCAAATCTTAGTATTTGTAAATTCATTTAACCTATTTGGAGAGAGTGATTATTTATGTGTGAAACCATGAAATTCAAATCCACCCATCCAAACGGAGTCTAAAGCATTTCATTTAATTTTCAAATCACGAGAGAATTTCGTACAATTAACCCCTTTAATATATAATAACTAATATACGGGGATAAAACATATTAACATAGTAATACCAAGGGATAAATGCCGCCAAGGCGGGGCCAAGATTTTTTTAATTTTTTAAATAATATTAATTTCATTCTAAACATATATTAGTAAAAATGCACATTATACAATAAATTATAAATTTAAAGCATAGTTAATAACTAAATATATTTTTCACAAAAAGTAACAAGTCAATAATACGGCATTGTCCAACTTCTAAATGAAATACAAAAATAGCAAAATACATAGTACGAATAAATTATGAAGTATTCCAATTAATTTTTTATTTTTTAATAATTTAGTAGTTTAGTTTTCATATTTTAATTTTTAGGAATTTTTAAAAAAATAGTAATAACTTTCTAGGAGGTACTAAGGCGCGGTCTCGGCAGTGTCAAATATGTTGATGGATTTTTTTCGACGATTTGGTATTAAGGCGGCCGAGCTCTGCCAAGCTCCTGGGCGGGGGCCATTTGCATCTATGAGTAATCCTATATTATAACAAATAGTAATAATATTATTTTAAATTCCACATAAATTGCAAATTAGTCGCATGATAAAACTAATTTATGGAAGACTTTGTTTTATTATTTGGGACAACCTAGGGAAGGTTTTAGGCCAGATTTCTGTCAATTTCACACTGATAAATAATTTTCTAATATTTTTGTAATGAAAGGTAAATGAGACCATTATTTTCTTTTAATTTCCTCATATCTTCTTTAAGTAATGAAACATCTTTGTCAATTAGCCCTTGATTAATTATTAATATATTGATATTAATACATGCTTTGGCAAAGAGACGTGCTCAAAATGTCGCTCCATAGTGGTATTATCACATGATGATAGTAGTACTACTAAGTATTACCTAAAGTTAAAGATGAATTTAAATATATATAAATTTCTTTTTAAATTCATAAATTAAAACCTGATTGCGAATTAAAGCCGGCACAGACGGACATTCGTACTAATTAATTAATTTGTGGTTGTTTTTTATGTTAAAAGCTGAATTAATTAGTATCAAATTGAGGCGGCCATTGTCTTATTATTCCATATATAATACTCTCTCCGTCCCATAATTATTTTCACACTTTTCTTTTTCGTCCGTCCCATAATTATTTTCACACCCTATAAATGAAAATTATTACTTTAACTTTATCTTCACAATCCAACTAATCTCATTATTTTAATAATATAACTTTACACAACACTCTACTTTTCTTAAAAATTGTGTCATCCCAAAGGTGAAACACCTCTGGGACGGAGGGAGTATTAGTTAGAGGACACGCATAATTAATTAATATTCTAATTGATTGTATAACACGACTTTAACATAAATGTATATTATACATAATAATGCAATAATTATAATAAAGTTGGATTTTACTTGAAAAAATCAATACTCAGAATATTTAATTTCAATATTCGACACGTATATCACACAGTCCAAGAGGAGTGTAAAAGTGTCCACATTCATTGGCGGTGAAATTGATCTTTCAATTAGCTAATCTTTTAATCGGATAGGAAATTATAATAAAATAAAAAAATTACGAGGGAGTGTTTGGTATGAAAATTATAATAGATTTTATTAAGAAAATAATTACGATAGTAATTATCTTTTTGTTAAATTTATTTTTAATGATCTCATTTATATATAATAAATAATACTAAATATTAATGAGAATAAATTATTATCAATTTTATTTATTCTCATTCTACAAATTCATTACAATCCTAAATATTCACAAAATCTTGGTACCCAAGTGCATACTATGCATTTGGGATTTAAGTCTAATTTTAATTTTAATTTTAACTAACTCAATTTCGAGTACGAGTTTATCAAAATTAATTTTAAAATTAAAGTTTAATTAAGGGTGCATAGGATGCATCCAAGTGCACCCAAGACACACTCATAAATATTTTATATTTGTGAGCGACTAAATGGGTCCTCTTATGCAATCAATTTTAAATTGTATATCGAATCAACTGGGAAAAAAAAGTGTGAAAATGTAATCTACAAAAATCAAAATCTCGTCCATACAAGAAGCAATTTTTATAAGCAGTAAAGTATGAATAATTGAAATTGGTTAGACTTCTACCGTCTAAAATACTAAAATTTTGAGTTCGGAACATAAAAAAAAAAAAAAAAATTATTTTCTTTTATGATGGTGGTGATTTGACTGATTTCACTCATATAAAAGATTGCAATTTCGACTGGAATATAATTTTGAATTACATTTTCAAGTGATTTAGCTCCAATATTAGTTGGATTCCAAATTATAGAAAGATAAATAATATGATATATAATTAAGTATCATAATTAATTAATTTTCTAAAATTATTATTAGCCGAAAATCAAGAGAAAAGATTGGGTACTTTTGAGAGCAGGTGCTTGGGATGAGAGGCAGCCACGTGCGGCGACACGTGGTTCAGAGAACAAGGAAGGTGTCTTTAGGGCATTGGTAGAGAGAGAGGTTGGAAATTTTTTATCCCGTCATTAACGCATCTCTTATATAAAACATAAATAAAAAATTAAATGATATATTTAAAGTATAATAATTTTTTTTTTAAAAGTTGCATTAAAATTGGAAATCTTAAAAATGGTTAAAAAATAATATTTACAAATTAATTTATGTAAAATATAATTTATCTTTCTGTATACAAAAAATTATACATCTGTATATATATTTTTTTGAATCAATTTATAAATATAATCACATTTTGAAAATATATAGATGTCCCCATCAAAATGTTAAAGTTACTGCAGTTATATCATAAAATTTCTTATATTAAATACAAAAATTTATACATCTGTATATATATATTTTTGAATCAATTTATAAATATAATCACTTTTTAAAAATATATAAATGTCCCCATCAAAATGTTAAAGTTACTGCAGTTATATCATAAAATTTCTTATAAATTTAATATTATGAGCAAGTTAAAAACCTAATCGGATCGTATATCTTAATATTTTTTAAATACTACTAATTAAATATTGTACTCGATCTCTAAACTATATGATTAAAACAACTGCAGAATAATAAATCTACTCATATATATATATATATATGGCTTAGTCTTGTATGCTCAGTTACACCGTACATCTCAAGTTTATTTTTAAAAAGTTATACAAAATACTACTGAAAAGTTACACATGTTATTACTGAAAAGTGTGTCTTTAATAGTGTAACTTTTCAATAATAATTTGTGTAACTTTTCAGTAATAAATTGTGCAATTTTCTAAAAATAAACTCGGATTGCACGGTGTAACTGGTGCAAAAGAGATTTTCTCTCTATATATATATCACAATATTTTGTGTCTCTCATTAATAGTATTTTTTTTTACTGTATTAATTTATGATACTGCTGAGATGAATTTGCCTACAATACACAAAAGTTGGTCCAGAGTTGATGGAAATTCATGAAATTAAGGGCTCTCTGGCAATCTATCTTCAGAATTAATATCATTAGCAAAATATGAACATTTTAATAAATTGACGAGAGTATGATCCCTCTTGCCAATTATGTTAAAAAAAAAAAGTCAAATTTAAATATACAAATAAATAAATCATGTTGATTTTTCTTTTATTTTTTTATCAACACATATACTAATTAGAGTCGTCATAAAAAATTGGGTGGTTAGACAAACTCGTTATGTCTTATTGAATAGGAGGGGTTTGGTTCGGGTCAAACTTTTATTAACCCGTAAATATAAGTTTGAATAGATTGTGGGTGTGTTTGCAACAACTAAAAAAAAGTGTAAAATCACTTTTTTGGGAAGTTGGTAAGACCCAATTTATCCCAAAAAAAAGTGATTTTACACATTTTTTAGTTCTTGCAAACACACCCTGTATGGCGCTTTGAGGGTGGACTTTGGCGGGTCAGTTTGCCTTCACTTTTTATTTTATTTTTTTATAATTTTTTATATGTATTACGATTTTGTTTTATTTCTAGAGATATTTTGTAAAGTTTATGATATTAGATGATAAATATAATTTGTAGAAGACTGTGTTTATAAATTATTATAACTAATAAATTATGAATTTTAATTTATAGAAAATTATTTTTATTAAGATTAATGAATGATAAATGTTATTTGAGCGATAAATTTTTGCTTTCGTGTTTAAAGAAGTGTCGTTAAGAAAATTTGTTTGTTAATACTTTATTTTGATGAATTTAATGTATTAGAACTTCATAAATTATGCTCCCTCTCTCACCCACCCACCCTCTTTTCTAACACTCTTTTTCTCTCAAAGCATTCTATCGTTTTTTTTTGGCTGGTTGAAGTTTTTAATGTAAAATTAAGTTCATTAAATATCTTAAAAATATTAAATATATAGAAAAAATTTATTAAATATTTATGATTAATAACATAAAAATATTTAATTTTAAAGAATATCCAAATTAACGTCACTAAAGATTGATCTCATGATTTCAAGTCAAAATTTTGTAGATAATTTAGTAGAAAGATGTGCAAATAATATATTAAGAATTTGAGGAAAATAAGGATAGAAAAGCGCGATTAAGATGATATAGAATAAAAAACCAGATTATAAATTGAGTTCTAGTAAAAGTTATAAATTGCAAAAAAAAAAACCAATTTTTTTTTAAAATAAAACAAAAGCGTCGAGTTGACCGGTCCGACACGCTTTTTACCATTTTCAGGGCGCTTTAGGGAGAGAGCGGTCCAACGACGCTTTTGAACCGTTCGGCATGTTCCGGTCAGTCCAACCCGCTTTTTAAAACATAGCTTTTGAATGAAAGAGAGCATCGTTTTTAATGAATTATACTCTGTCCGCTGCTCTTCAAACTTTCCATTTTCTTATTTTATTTTGTCCAAGTATAAAACCTTCATTATACTTTTTGCAATTTACTTTTTAGTTTTCATACTCATTATATGTTATTATAATACTTTATTTTCTCACCCTATCGTATTATTTGTACTATAATTATTATTATGATACTTATATAAACTATGTGCCAATAATTCATAGAAAATTTATAGAGACATAGATTGAGAATACTTTTATTTTTCTTAACTAACATAGTATTCCAAATTGTGTAGATCAAATGGGAAACTGTTTGTAATGTAAAAAATTGTGGGGGCTTGGGGGTAAAGGATTTGGAGTGTTTTAGTAAAGCACTACTGGGGAAATGGATTTGGAGATTTTTAGTTGAGGAAAATAACTTATGGGTGAAAATAGTAAAATCCCGGTGGGGGAAAGAGTGGGCGTGTGACCTAGGAGTGTGAAGAAACGAAGGAAGAAGGGGAAGGCCAGTTGGGCGGTGGGGAGAAATCCTAAAGGCGGTAGAGGTTAATAGAGGAGGGTGGTTCGGGGAGGGGTTAGAAAGAGTTTTAGGGGATGGAAATAAAACTAGTTTTTGGGAGGGATATTGGGTGAGGGTCAAGCTGAAAGTTAGGTTCAATAGGCTATACAATTTAAGTCTTCAAAAAAATTGTTCGGTAAAAGAAATGGGGGATTGGAGGGAAGGGGTGTGGTGCTGGAAAATGGAAATGGAGGTGGAGACGTACCCTTTTTTATCGTGAAATCTCTATGCTTGATGAATTAATTTCTTTGATTGACAGGAATTGCCCAAGACAGAATGTAGATGACTCTTGGAAGTGGAAATATGACGACATAGGGAGATACACTTCGAAGGGAGCATACAAACAGTTGTTACAGAAGAAACTTGGAGCTGCTGGGGATGAGAGGAAAGTCTTTAAATTAGTGTGGAACAAGTTCATTCCACCTAAGGATAAGGTGCACGCTTGGAGGGTACTATGGGAGAGAATACCGACATTATCTCAACTTCATAGGAGGGGCTATTGGATCAAAACTCAAGTCTCCATTGTGCTCTTTGCAACGAACAGACTGAAATCGTTCGCCACATCATGTTCGAGTGTGTCTTTTCTTATCAAGTGTGGATGAAATGCATGAATTGGTTGGGAGTGACTACGGTACTTTCATCTTCTCCTATAATAAATTTGCTATCTTTTAGTAAGTTGTTGAGTGGAAAGAATGAGAGTAAGTTTGCCATTGATATTTGAGAATGCGTGATCTGGCTTATATGGAAAACGAGAAATGCAAAGGTTTTTGAAAATGAAAATCCAGTTGTGGATAGAGTCGTGGGCGAATTAAAGGCAAGACTGTGGAATTGATTAAGGCGAGGAATGTAAGTATGTGTCAATTTTCGTTTGAGCAATGGTGTAAGAATCCAAAATTTGTCTTGGGATGTCGAGAAAATTAGCTTTGAGATGGAGGTAGGTTGGAGTTTGGTGATGTTCAAGACACTTGGTGAAAGTTACTGCATCTTTGTAGTCTTGTAAACATTGTTTTTTTTTTGTATTTCTTATACCCCATCAATAAATTCTATTTTCTTATAAAAAAAAAGTATCCAAATTGCCATTTGGTAGGGCCACATATTGGAAAAGGGTGGAAAAAAAAGAAAAAAGGAGGGATTGGAACTACATTGGCAACCATACAAATAGTTGTATCTTTTATCGTTAGCTTATAGGTAGAATAATGGATTAAAGTTGGATAACAACCACTTTCACAGTCAGATTATCATGATAAACACCTATATCATACCCAACCAATTAATATTATAATTGTTGAATTAAACTCCTACCTAAAAAACCACGAATTTATCATGATTCTGTCATTTTTAATAACATTTTTGTCACACAAATAAAATCTCATTTTTAAGCCATCTCAATTACACGTTTTGAGTCACTAATGACCATATTGACACTTGTTTAATATTCACAAGTAGAAGTACTAAAGTTTGTGGAGATGATTAATTTTTTGGAAAAATTACAAAATAGTTTATAAAATTGATAAAAATTATAAATTGGGTCAGTGCAGAAAAAATACACTTCTGTTCAGATATTGTGATCAATTTATAAATATAATCACTTTTTTGAATCAATACGTGATTCACCCTAATTTGTTCATAATTTGGATTATGAAATTATTAACTTGTTCTGTTTTTTATTATTGTGTGGGGGAAGCGCCTAATAATACAAAGAATGAATGTGTCACATCAATGATCTTAATCCATGGTGACCAAATTTGTTTATTACTCAAGGAGTTATATTCATTTAATAAATCATAACGTAGGGCATTTTTATACGTTTTCCAACAAATCATTTGTATTTTTTAATTATATTATTAAAAATAGTGTTTCAGTAATCATATTGCATAATAAAAATAACCAATACTAATATTTTATAATACACAATTAATCGGTTCTGCAATAGACCTGTAGTGCATGTGCGATGCATTATTTTAAATCATCACGCATTTATATAAAAGATATTATTCAAAAGTCATGATCGACAATTTGTATTGTACTTATTATAGTTATATATATATATATATATATACACACACTTTAAAAAAAATTAACTATGAAAATAATTCAAAGTGAATTGCTTATAAAATTTCTAATCAAGTATACATCTCCATTCCTTAACCTACAAACAATTTATTGACAAAATTAATTTATCTACAAAATAAAATTCTTAAATAATTAATTATTAATAAATAATTTACCTACAAATTTTTTTAGGTAAGATATAAAGCTGACTATATAATAGTCTTGTTCAACATTATTTTTAAAAAGTAACACAAATATCACTGAAAAGTCACACATGTTATTACTGAAATTGTATCTCTAATGGTGTAACTTTTTAGTAATAATTTGTGTGACTTTTCAGTAATAAATGATTTAACTTTCTAAAAGTACACTTGAGTTACACGGTGCACCTGGTGCACAAGAGACTTACACTACAATTAAAAATTCTTCTAGGTTATTTTGTGGGCAATCCAACTATAATATTTTTACTGAGAATTTTGTGGTTATATAGATAAATTTTGTTTATAATATTTTTATTTTTTGTAGTGATATAAAGAATAGCATCTCCCATTTTTCAACACCATTTTTATAATAAAATAATCAATGCACCAAAGAAAATGTTTATAGATAATAAAACCAGCCGTAACAATATTTATGACTATTAAAGTCAAGGGTGAAAATGATTTTCACCAATCAAATTGAATGCATGTATTTTGAATGGAGCAATATAGCGTCCGTGGTCCATTCAACAAGAATTTCCTTATTAGTTAGGCAGATATGGATGATTGTTTTGATTATGAAAAGCATGAAAAGTTTGAATACAACGACACTCTTTCGGTACACATATAATCTAAATTCAATCCTTCTTAAACCAAATAAAAGAATGAGAAATTAACCAGTTACCGGGCTAGTGAATGATCCGGGTTCGATTCTCTTTGGGAACGAATAGAAGGGAAATATAAGGTTGGCTTGGAGATATGAGTGTATGGAGACTTAGTGAACTAACTTCTAACCACTAACAACTATCATTTACCGATAAAAAAAATAAATAAATGAGAAATTGAAAAAAAGAAAGTGATTCCCAAACATAAAATAAATATGATAAAATTTTGTATGAAGTCGAATTAATATAAATTCAATTTCATTAAATATTAATGTTATGTGCACAATTATCACTGTCATAATATTAAGTATATTTTTATAACGATGATGAGAAATTTAAATAACAGTAATAGTGATACTAATTAATATGAGAACTTACTAAAAAATAATATACATGAATCATCGTAAATTTGTTTTCTCCCTTGTGTGCATATATAGTTAAGAAGATCTAGAATAAGATCCATAAAAAATGTAATAATCTTGCTTGATTTATATTTTTTTTTTCTATTGCCAGTTGAAAATATATAATTTCAGACGTTTTTTTTTTTTTTTGGCAAGAAAAAATTGAGAAAAACACAAACACATATTCTAATAATTGTGGCATCTGCTGATATTTCCTTTTCACTCCAACGATAAAATTGAATAACTTCTCAAATTATTTTGGAGCAAAATATAGTGTTAATATATTTGTTCATTCCTATTGCATGATATGAGATATTTCTCTTGAACTGAAATTCCTTTCAATTATGATATGAGAAATATATTTCACTCAAGTGACTATGATGTATGTAAAACTAAATATTCTATTTGAATTCATGTTATCGCATGATTCAAATCATTACATATCCTTACCATATATATATACTTAAATTTAATTCGACTCCATAAAAAAATACTATCTCCGTCCTCTAAAATTTGTGATATTTCTTGGGGCACATTTTTTTTTTTTAAAAAGTAATAAATAGAATGTGTGTGATAGAAATTATGAGATAGATATTTATAGAATTATTTTATATTACCTCCTTTTCCACCTCAACATAGCCTCTATATTTGTAAATTTTGAAAAAATTCAAGAAATTGAAACTCGAATTTATAGGTACTTTGGATTTGGAACATACATTTTTGTCATTCAAAGTTTCATCGACTTGTACACAGTATTGACCTATCTAGATAGCGTCTACGATAAGTGGTCAAAATTATGTGCTGCTTTTTAACTATGCCAACGATTTTTGATCTTATCTCATCATCAAATAATTTTAATTCCTATATATTTTTATATTACTTTTAAAACAGCTAATAAATCAAAATATTTGTATTATATCAAATTAAAAGCAAAATATATAAATTATGAGGCTTTCAATGATAAAAAAACTTTCAATAACAAAACATAATGCAAATGCAACATTAAAATCACATGCATTAAGGAGAAAAATAGATTTTCACAAAAGTTTAAAGACAAAAACTTGTATGAACCCGAGTTCACGGTAAACTCAGATTTATCAATTATCACTATCATGTATATACACTATCACTGTTATGTATATTCACTGTCACAATGATTCGAGTTTATGTAAACTCGAGTTTACATGAGATCTACTCAAGTTTATATTATATAAGTTTAAATAATTATATTTAAAATTACATATTTTGTAGAAGTGCAATCAACTACATATTATATTATTTACAAGTATTTATACAATAAACTTTAAAATATACTTATTAGATATTATATAATTCAATTTATACAAATATATTATTTGAACATATTTATTATGTATAATCATCTTATTTCTCTCATGACAAAAAATTAGTTTGTGTGTATATATATAATATTACATTATGTTGTGAAATAGACTCTTACAAGTTACAAAAGGTACGCAGTAATTCATCTATGTTAATTAATGCTCCCTTCGTCCCAACATTTTTTTCATAGGGGAGTTTCACGTATATTAAGAAAAAATGAAGTATGTGAGTGTGAAGTTAAATAATAAAATATATAAAATATATTTTATTGACTTTTGTAAGTGTGAGTTGTTTCCTTTTTTTGGGTATGAAAAAAGAGTTGGGACATCCGTATAAGGAAAGTGTGAAATTTATCTTGTGACGGATGGAGTAATGTAAACCATTTTGAGTAAATAGTTTTGATGTTCACACTTGCTCATAAAGCAATTGATTTTTTTATTTCCATAAATTCGAAATAAAAGCGCATTATACTAAAAAATAATTTTGATATTCACAAGTGTCGTTGTTGACGGCTGTAGCCGGTTCCCGGTGGCCCCTATGCACAAGCGAAGAAGCGAACCTCAGCTGTAACGGGCCCCACGCCACCTCCTCATTTAATTTTCCTTTTCAGTTTAAAAACAAAGTTAAAAAAGGGCAAAAAAATATGAACAACGTACACTAATAAATTAATAAAAAGGGAAAAGAATCTCAAAATTGAATGCAAGCAAAAAATCTGCATGTGGTGTTAGCAGTCCCATGGTGGAGATCAAACTTCAATGTACCAATTTTTTATTGCTATGCGATTTTTTTTAGTTTTTAAAAAATTTATCTCTATTGCTAGTAAGAAGTTATTTATGCTATAATTTAATAAAAGATAACATTTGAGTAAAATTTAGGGGACGTTTGTTTTAAAAAATTTAATGACAATGGGAATACAATTTTATTTTTCCAGTTTATCTTTACAAATGTTGAATGATGGTTTGTTTTCAGGGTGGTTAAATCATTAGTGTTGTATTATAATTTTGGAAAAAATTGATGAAAAAAAATTGTTTGCTATGACATAGAAGATTGATAGATGAGTGTGATTTTAAGATAAGAAGATATAATTAAAAGAGGGTAGTGAATATTACCTTATTAAGGAAAAAAATATGTTGTTTGTATTTTTTGTCTTTACTTATTCCTATAATTTACTATACAATTATCTTCATTTCTATTAACATTGAAAAATACCAAACGCTCCCTTAAAGTGATATTTTTGCGATAACAAGTGTAACATCTAAAAATACATTTAAATTACACGACACAAATGTTGCACAAGAGAATTACTTATATATTAAGTTATTTTTAATAATATGATTCATTGCATATACTTAAAAATCGGGTAACATCTTTATTCTAAAGGCAAATTATGTTTGGGGGTAAATATACTAATAGCAATGACAACTCAATCTCATTTATACGGTGATATCAATTTTAATTGAAATATTAGAATGAATGATTCTTTTTACACAAAATATTAACTTTTATGTATAAATTAAATGAGTAAAGAAAAAGTGAAGAGCATTCTTAAAAAGAATAATTTTATTTATAAATAAAATAATTAAAAATAAAGTAAATGAGAATTTAAATAATTTATAAAAATACCAGAACTTGATTTTGTGGTGCTATTAAAATAATCAAGAGCGCTGATATCAATGACGCAGTTACTGTTCAAAAAAGAGTGAAGAAGAAAGATTGCGTGAATAAAATGTCATAGTTTGATTTTGCTTTTTAGAATATTTCTTAATAATTAAATTTTTTTAATTTTTCTAAAATTCTAAAAAATAGCCACTTTATTTGGAAAAATTAAAATAATTTAATTATTAAGAAATATTCTAAAAAATAAAATTAAATTATGACATTTTATTTATGCAATCTTTCTTCTTTTGAACAGTAATTGCGCCATTGATATCAACACTCTTGATTATTTTGATAAAACCACAAAAAACAACCATAGATTGATAAATTAAATTTTAAAATACAATATTTTAAAACAAAAGCCAACATCTACTCTTTTGATAGTGCCGTTATAGATGGTTGTGAAAATAATAGTATATTGATAATTACATTAAAAAATATAACATTTGAATAAAAAAACCGTGAAATAAAATGTTGTGAAACATAATTTTTTTATTTTTGGCATATACATTCAACATTTTGGACAATAAAAAAGAAATTAGAATAAAATATTTTTTTTATGTTTTGACTTGAGCAAGTACTCGTTTTATTCAAAAATGTGTAAACCAATAATATAACTGAAATTCAATTCTAATTTCAATCGAAAGTCAGTTGCATATAAGAACTGACGATTTTAACGCATTAACCAAGTATTGATAACTGAAAGTTGAATTTAATTATAATAATTCATTTCGTATGAAATAACACCTCCAGAATATTAATTTGATTCTCACGCATGATATATATCTTCTTTTAGCCGTTTCATATGAAGATAAGAATTTACCAGCTAGTTGAAAAAACTCCCATTGCTAAAATAAAAAAATATATACATATATAAAAGGGAGAGAGAGAGAGAGAGAGAGAGGGGTCCTCAAAGATTATGCCCCAAAGGCAAAGCTGAAGCCAAAGCCCAAAGCCTTTGCTTTGATTTGCAGAGAGAATCCAAAGGATTTCTCTCACAAGAACGCCAAGAACTGAAACTGCAGTTCTCTCTCATACACAAGCATAAATACAGATAGAAGAAAGAAGAAAGAGAAAACACACACACAAAAACACACAGTTACAGACATGCATACATACCTGTAAAGGGGAGAGAAAGAAATTGCTATTTTCACATTTTTCAATCAAGCCCTCCTTTTCTTTCTTCTCATCCAATACATATGTAAGTCCTCTATCATTAATTTTATTTTATTTTACTCAATAATTACTCTTTTTCTGTTTTACCCCCTTTGTTTGCTCAATTCATACCTTGTTTAATCGACTCTCCGGCTTTATTGTTTGGGTGTACTCATGATGTTTTGCACTGTGCGATAGATCTAAAATTAGTAGCGAATTGGCTCTGCAAGAACACCATTGCAAGATTGATGCTTTTTTTTTTTTTAGAAAAATAATATTTTTTTTGGTTTCGGAAAGATGGGTGTTGATTGATCTGATATTTAGAGATCTGCTTGCCAGTGGTTTGCATGTTTCAGTAGATCAAAGTTGTGATTTTTATGGTGTTTATGAATCTGGGTTTTTGTTATTCTTGATATATTTCTGTTTCATTCTGTTGTTAGATTAGTTTTCTGGTAGCTTCTGCCCAAAGATCACTTTTTTTAATTTAAAAAATCGGCGACCATTCTGAACCTGAAGGAGATTTTTATTCAATATATGGTTGAGCGGCGGTCACAGAATTAAATTCTCCTAGCTTTTCTTTATTGGTGAAATCACTTAATTTGAGAAATCTTGGCAGACTTTTGTCTGTGTGTATGTGTATGTATAGATTAATCCCTGTTCTTGAAGAATTTCTTGTAGTAGTTATGGGCTCTGAGTTTATGCTTTCGATTTTTGTACAGAGTGTTGTCTTCTGAAGAAAGAGAGACTTTTGATAAACTGGTGTTCCTTATTGGGGTTTGAATCCCTAAGATATGTTGGAAGATCGGGCTTGTTTGGTCTCGAGAGACTATCCGCGGGCCTGCGAACGAGAATCCAATTGGGCTTTCATGAACTACCGATTGGATAAGGGTGATAATCAGCAGAGCAAGAGAGCTTTAGATGATATAAATGGAGGGGAAGAAGTTGTCCCCAGAAAGGCAGCTAAACGATCAGGTGATCAGCTAGATACTGGTTTATCAACTGGTGGAGCTTTGGCTGCTCTTTCCAACCAATCGGGCAGCCGAAGACAGGCTGGTGAAAATTCAGATACGAGCTCGTTGATCAGTGTCATTGGGAGAGACAACTCCATTAGCTGTCTAATTAGGTGCTCGAGAGGTGATTATGGCGCGATTGCCTCATTGAATCGGAGTTTCCGGTCACTTATTAGGAGCGGCGATTTGTATAGAATGAGGAGGCAAAACGACGTGGTGGAGCATTGGGTTTACGTCTCTTGCCAGTTGCATGAATGGGAAGCCTTCGACCCTGTTCGCCGTCGTTGGATGCATTTACCGACAATGACTCCTAATGATTTTTTCGTTTTTGCAGATATGGAATCTTTAGCCGTTGGAACCGAGCTCCTTGTTTTCGGGAGGGATCTCATGTCCCACGTGATTTATCGTTACAGTTTATTGACAAACACGTGGACTACCGGGATGCACATGCTCACACCTCGTTGTTTGTTCGGTTCTGCGAGCCTAGGCGAAATTGCGATTTTGGCAGGCGGATGTGACCCGCTTGGTGGCATCCTTAGCTCAGCTGAGATGTACAATTCAGAGACGGGAAGGTGGACGACAATCCCGAGTATGAACAAACCAAGAAAAATGTGTTCCGCAGTGTTCATGGACAGGAAATTTTATGTGATTGGAGGAATCGGAGGGGCCGATTCAAAGCTTCTCACATGTGGCGAGGAATATGATATGGATACTCGAACGTGGACTGAAATACCAAACATGTGGTCTGTTGCACCAAGGGATAACGAACCCCCTGCTACGTCAGAAGCTCCACCGTTGGTTGCTGTTGTAAAAAATCAGTTGTATGCTGCAGATTATGCTGACATGGATGTCAGAAAATACGACAAGAATAACAAGGTGTGGCGTACGATAGGGAGGTTGCCGGATCGTGCTGATTCTGTGTATGGATGGGGGTTAGCATTTAGGGCATGCGGTGATCGGCTTTTGGTGATTGGTGGACCCCGAAATGCTGGTGAAGGATTTATCGAGGTCAATTCGTGGGTTCCGAATGGTGATCCACCTCAGTGGGAGCTGCTCAACAGGAAGAGGTCAGGCAGTTTTGTGTATAATTGTGCAGTGATGGGATGCTGAATGGTATCATACCCTCGCTTACAAACGGGGCCCCGGATGTGCTGGCGTTTGGCTAATGGGTAATTTATCGAAACCTTTGATTTTTCGATTTCTTTTCCTTTGAATTGGGGGAGGAGGATAGGAAGGATTATCAGACCACAGTCAAGATTCAATTGAATGTTTTTTTAAGACTTACTCCATATTCTTACTTTGAATTGTCGTCATAACATGATTTCTTGAACTTGGCATCGGCGAATATACCAAAGAAATAGGTTCGTAACTTGACGGAGAGGCAAGGTGAACGTTCACTTAAACTTGAACGAGCTCTCGGCTCTTTCATGGAGAACTTCCTTGGTCTCACCTAGAAGGGAAGAAAATAAAGTCTAAACATGTTTACTTGGAGCCAGCCTTTCCTATGTAATGAATGACCTGATTGTTGTTGAAAACTCATGTCTTCTCCTGTTACATCTTGTGATTTTCCAATCTAGTTTATGAAATTGGTACTGTTGGATTTCTTACTCGTCGCCTTTTTATTTGATAATAATTTAGTCGTCTTGGCTCAATCTGCTGCACCGTTGACATGCTATGAACTGATTTTTTAGTCAGGCACAAATCCTAAGTTGTTCAAGTTGGAACGAGTTCAGTTTTCACGATTGTTGTTCTGTTCATTTCACGATTGGAATTTCCTCATCTCGATATGAAAGCAGACGGCATTGATTGCTGTGGATGCATCTATCTGGTGTGTGTTTGCACGAGTTAAGGGGTGTGTATTTAAGCCTCTTTGTTTTCTATGGATTCTAACTGCCTGAAAAACTGTGGTTGCATTGTCACTGTTTCGTCGTTGCTGCTAAATGGTTCTTTTCGTTCTTTCTCCCGTGCAATGTACGTGGTTTGCTAGATTAGATGATGCATGGTCTAAAATATATACCATAGCTTTACACAATTGTGCGTGTGGATTTGTGTGTATATATATAAATAAGATCCATTAGACATTAGTATTACATTTGATGAAATTGTGTAGTTGCAGATATGATTGTCATATGAGCTTAGGCTACATATGGCCAGCGTCAATGTGCACTATAGTGTATCGGTTGTGTGTTTTTCTCTTTTTGCTTGATGGGTTCTTTTTTTTTGCCCTTTCCTTGCTACTACTTGTTAGATGCATATATTTATGTTAACAAAGTACTACATGGTAAACTATTTTCAACATGAAGTTTGTTTATATAGCAAAGGGTATGATAAGTTTATCATGAATAAGTTTTAAAGTAGAGTACGACTCCCATGCACCCGGGTGCATAGTATGCACCCGGGTCTTCACTACCGCCACACCATTACCCCATTACCACAACCTCTGCAAACAGCAACCTTCGATCGATCTCAACCGCTGCCCGACGCCGGAACCTCTTCTACCAATCGTAACCGTCGATCCATCGCGACGCCACGCCTCTGCCGTTCCGCAACCTGCAACCGGAATCTGCAAATTGAAAAGAAGTGATCATTTGTTTTGCAGATTATATCTTTGACCAAGATGAAACGTGGCTATTTCCTTACCACTCAAAGCTCAACCACCCATCACTTTTCAATTTGCAGAAATCAAGCAACCAACCTTCACACCTTTTCACGCCAGAAAATTGAAAGAGAAGAAGCTGCACAACCACATCCAGAACACAGCCCTGTCTTCGCCGGAGTATTTGCAGCAGTCCACCACAGCGTGAAATCGAGCCAAGCTGCCTCGCCGGATTTCGAGAAGAATATCCCCTGTTCGTCCACTGCCGTCCGCGAAGCTACAGCCAAAGGCCAATTTCTTTATATTACCCTAAGAGTAAAATTTAATACCCCAATAACAACTAATAAATATTCCAACAACAAATTTCTTTCTTACCCTAAGAGTAATATAATACCCCAAGAATAAAATATAATACCCCAATAACAACTAATAAATACCCCAACAACAAATTTCTTTCTTACCATATGAGTAAAATATAATACCCAAGAATAAAATATAATACCCCAATAACAACTAATAAATACCTCAATAACAAATCTAAACAAATACCCCAAGAACAATTCACAATACCTCAAGAACAACTTACAATACCCCAAGACCAACTCACAATATCCCAAGAACTAATTTAATTAAATACCCCAAGACCAACTTATAATACCCCAAGAACAAGTTTAAGTAAATACCCCAAGAACAATTCTCAATACCCGAAGAACACATAATAATACCCGAAGAACAAATCACAATACCCCAAGAACAAATATAAATAAATACCCCAAAAATATTAATTACAACTCATGATCTCATTAATATGTTTTGATTTTTCTTCTGAAGTGCTGTTTTGTAGTGAAAAATATATGTATGAACTGCAGAAATTGGCACTTCAGACTCTAGCGTTTGGCAGCCTTGATCATTCTTTCTTCAACGTGAAATCACTACTTCAAAGTATTACTGTTTAGTAATTTTATATAAATATTTCATATAATATCAAACACTTGTTTCATGTGAATTCAGTTGCATCTACTCTTTTGTAGCAGGCTTCCTGTAAATTTTGTTAATAGTAAGACTATTAGATGGATTTACTTATATTTAATACCATAATATTTTTTAAATATGTTTTTAGTTTATTATATATCAAAAGAAACATTTTTTTTTTAAAAGAAGAAGTTATAATTGAATTAAAAATAAGTACGTACCCTGGAAACAATGTTCTATAAGCTGATAATGGAAGACTTTGGAAGTGGATACCCCAATAACAACTCATAATACCTCAAGAACAAATAATAATACCCGAAGACAAAATAATTAATACCCTAATTACAAAAAAAAAAAACATATAGTGCGGGATGTAGTGTGTGTTTCTGGAAATAGCAAATTACAATTAAAATTGAAGTAAAAATCCAAGTGCATAGCATGCACTTGCATGCACACAAGTTTTTGCGTTTAAAGTATCATACATTTAACCAGATCAAGTGTATTAACCTTAATTTTTTATACACTTGACCAAATATTTGATACTTTAAAACAATTTCATGATAATCTTATAATGAACTATTTTCACATAATACCTACTCGTTTATATATTGTTTTTTTAGAAGATATACCTTCCGTTTCTTTTTTAGATTTGCTGAAAAGTTCATTAGCTAAAATGACAATAAAGTACTCTCTAAATTAATTTTTTACAAATATTTTTTGTTTAGATCATTACACCATATTTTTTAATACATTCTCAAATAAATATATTAATTTTCTTTTCATAAAGTTCTCGTTAAAATCTGTTTTATTTTTATTTTAGCATTCTAAATTAGGACAAAGAGATGGTAATATTTATTAAAAACAATTAGTACAAGTTTGACTTATATCATGGTTTATAAGAGAGATTTGCATATCTGTTCTGATTAATTGTAAACTTTGTTGAGTTGGGCCGTTATACTGGATTGGGCCGGGAATATGGAACTGTAATTGGTTTAGGCTTACTTGTTGACATGGTAATTTTTCTCATGGCCCAGGTTAAATGCGCCCAACTGTACTGAGCGCACCCACTTGTTGGGTACACTCACATAATGTTGAGTACACCGACAAAACTTTTCCACAAATTACCCTTCAATCTTAAGTTAACAAAAATTGATGGAAAATACAAAAATCAAATGCGCACCCACCAAAGAGTTAGGGCTCAAAAATTATTTTCGAAAATTGTCGTTGCTCCTTCGTCGTGATGTCGTCGGCATCGTTCCAGCAGCCGCCGCGCCTCCTTGGCCGCAAATCTTCCAGGAAACGAGAATTGTAGCCGTTGCGCCTCCTTCGCTATGCCTACTTTGCACGAATCGAAACTGATTTGGTTGTCGGCGTTGTCGTTGCCGCCGCCGATGCCACATCTTCTTCGTCGTCGCTATAATGGCTAAATCAAAGTATCTTCCTGGTATTTGTTTTCATCTTCCAAATAGTCATCATCATCGTCGGTCAAATTCTAAAAACCAAAAAAAAAATGGTCTTAAAAAACTTCAAAAAATATAGTTGGAAAACATCTAAAATTCGAAAAATTATAAATATTTCGAAAAAATGTGTCAAAATTATGTATGAATTTCGAAATAAAAAGTTGAATACTTGTAATAATTTCAGAAATTTTTTTCGAAATATGTCACGAATTTCGGCCACAATTTTCGAAATTTTATCATTTTTTCACAAACCAGAGCCGAAATTCGTTCTCATCATATTATCAATATATAACAAAACTTATTATGTAAATAAGAACTATATTTAAATATTCATAAAAAAACAACTAACAAAACATTAAAAATAGTGTTTCAAAACAAACCCTAGTTATAAAAAATATGGTGAAAAACTTACTGGAGTGAGGGGATGACGGCAATGGACGACCATAATCGTGATATGGAATTGTCTACTTTTCTGCTACATTGGAGTTCGTGATATGGAGTTATTATGACAAAAACTATCAAAGTTTTGATAAATAAATGGCGTGGGTGCATAACTAGGTTTATTAAATAATTAGGGGTATATTAGTCATTAAGCATGTAATTATCATAATTATAATTTTAAGTGGGTGCGCTCAATAAAATTGTGGGTGCATTTAACCTGGGCCTTTTCTCATGGTAACAATATAAACAAGAGATTTACAGAATTCCTAGTTTGGGCCGACCAAATTGTTGGGCCTCAAATATGGGTGACCCAATTTTGCAATTTTGCATAGATGGTGTCTGGATTGATGAGACTATATGCATTGTCAATTAAAAAATAAATAAAGACGAGAAGTTTCAATTTAAGTATTAAAGCCTCTGTTTGGATGGAATAATTCGAAGCTCGTGGATTTCACACACAAATAACCATTCTTTCCAAGTTGAGTGAATTTATAAATACTTAGATTTGAGTTTATTTTTAAAGTAAAGGAATTATAAATTCTCATCAAAACCATCTCATTTGTGAAATCCCTCTTCTACCACTCTTTCTATCTCTATCATTCCTCTACTTTTTCCTTCTCTCCACTAATACAGATTTACGCTTAGAGAGCTCTTATTGCTCTCTAAGAGATAACTTTCTAAGTGGGAGGTTTACTTAGATAGTTTTCTCTCAGAGAGCTCTTATTACAGCTCTCTAAGTGTAAATGTGTATTAGTGCTCTCATCTCTTTACAATTCGTGATTTAAAATATACTTCTTTTTATATGTTTTTTTTTAATTCATTAATTTTTAAATCCATCTATCCAAATGGAACCTTATAGAATATTGAACAAATATGTTTCACGTTAATATAACTAAAATACATATATTTTTTGTGTTATTTTTATGATTTTTTTAGATGTAATCCGAAAAGTATTATTCCCTAGGAATAAAATTAATACTAAAATCTCGTTATTGTGCATTGATGAAGGCAACCCAAACAACATGGAATTGAATAGGGCAGGTGGGGTAGGATTACCATCCAATACTTTTTGAATAATTTGAATCCTTTCCATTAAACAAGATTAATTGGTGGATGGTTTTACACGTATGAAAGCATATGAATAGCTTTGTTTAAGCTAAAAAAAATTTATAACAAACAAAGATTAAAAAAATTATCCTATGGATTGGATTTCGAAAAGATTGCTAAGAACAAGATTATAATCTAAGCAATAATGTTAATTAATTGGACAAAACAATCATAAACATGCATGTTCCTATTGTGCATTCCACACCACACCACACCAAATAATACACACTATGCATGGCTTTTCTTGTGATTCAAAGTGTAATACTCTCAAGACTAGTGCAATGGAGTCAAACATTTATGAAAGACGAAGAATCAACACGAGATTTAAGTTGTTGTATCGCGAGATCTACGTCCATTATGAGAGGGCACCACATGACTTTCATTAATTTT
This sequence comes from Prunella vulgaris, assembly GCA_026898435.1. NCBI lineage: Eukaryota > Viridiplantae > Streptophyta > Magnoliopsida > Lamiales > Lamiaceae > Prunella > Prunella vulgaris. The sequence goes on along the minus strand of JAPKLY010000013.1, from coordinate 1,489,461 downwards.
TGGAAGATAAATTACAATTGCTCAGAACAAGAGTATCCTTTGAATAAACCTTTGCACTGATTGAAAAATTCAAAATGCTAAAAACAAGTGACTTTGATGTCTTCTAATGTTGCTCAAAGTCTTCTGATTTGACTGTTTTGATGTACATTTCAACTTTGAAGTTTTATATAGAGTGACTTGGACGGTTTCACGAACGGTTACTTAGCTGTTCAAAAAGTTTGTAATGCTAGTAGTAAGCTTCAACAAACCACACCTCGAATAGACTTTTCACATGCAAAATATGTCATGCCAAAGTTAACATGAGCAACCTGAAATCTGTTAATCAATTAATTGTTTAACTAACTCTAAAACTCATGCAACAAACTAACCTTCAATTCGTGTCTTCACCACTTCACTGACTTTAACTGAAATCATTTTACCATGCAAATAGTTGTCTTTAATTTGAGTTACACTTACCACAACGTTCGTCATTCGTGTTATGCATATCCTAGTAGATCTGTTTGATAATCTATAAAAACACAGATAAGTTATATTTAATGTATTTCATCTAAAATAACATTTTAATTATAATAAGCATCAAATTGCAAAATTATATAAATATGATTATAAAAATGTTATGCAATTAATACAAAAGATGAGGGTTTATTTATATAATTTTTCGAGCGATGATAGACAATAATATATAGTTATAATTTTTGACAAATCAATCAATCTATCGTTTTCTATTAATTCCTAATTAGCGTTTCAAAAACCATCCAAACATTCCCTCCTAATATATATATGCATAAATCAGCCTAGCCGGCTGTTTAGGCGGCGCTTAGGTGTTAGACGGTTATTTATCGACTCGATTTCTAAAAAATAGCAATTCTAGGCATTTTCGGGTCTTGACACCCTCTTGGCGTATCTAGGCGGTCCTAAATTTATATTTTTATCTACTAAAAAAATAGGCGGCGTCTAGGCGGCAAAAAATTGTCTGTTACCGATTTCTGATTTCTACACCGTTGATACACAATAATAGACTCTTTATAGATTAAAATTGTGATGTGTTACCTGAAGAGATGGTGGAATAAGTCAAACAACACTACCGGACGTGGATGAATTGTCAGTGATTTGGCAAGACACATCATGATTTAGTTCCATAAAGTGTTCAATACTTCAATATAAGTCTAGTATATACTCCCTTTGTCCCACTCTATGCTTTCTATTTTGCTATTTTCGTTCGTCCCATTATATATTTTTCATTTGTTATTTTAGAAGTTATATATTATTAATTTTATTATTTTCAATAGTTTTACATTACTTTTCATCATATTATTTATATTTTTCACTTTTAACTTAATTTGAGTGCAAAAAACAATGGACAATATATAATGGGACGAGAGAGTATATATATGCAGCCGACATATTATATAATAAAAATGGACCATATATATATAATATGCGTAGTGGTTGAGGAACAAACCAAAATTAATAATGGTAACTTATAACAGAATTTTCATACTTTTTTGGCTATGGTTTCAAATTCACTTTTTGTAGGAGACTAATCATAGTTTTGCCAGTTCAATTCATTAGCCAATTTCTTGTACTTATTCTTTGTACCCTAGCTAGCAACTTGTCACCTTTACTACAATAATATTTTAGTATTTTTTAGAGAGAGATGTGGTACAAAATTAGGTCTACTGACCACGTGCATGCCACTTTTTGTATTTCATATTGGTACCACCATGGACCTATTACCATTATTTCATGTTTGTTCACGAGCACATGCCAATGGGTTGTACACTTTCTTTTTTCTTTTTTATGTTTTGATTTAAAAAAATCACTATATTTATAAATTATTTCATAATATTTGCACAGAAGTATGTTTTTTTTCTGCACAAAAGCACATTTTTTTTCTACATAAAATTAATTTGTAATTAATATCAATTTTGTGAATCATTTTGTAATTTTTCCCTTTTTTTTCTTCAATATTTCCTAAAAAACAATTGTGGCATGCTTTTATTTTCCACTAGAATGATGTTAATAATATAAAATTTTAATGCCATGGATTTGAGTTTATAGTGATTTTGAAAATGGATTTTCATAGTTTAGTGGATATATTTTGAGATTTTAAGTATGATAAAGTTTAATTTTATGTCTAAATAAAACATAGTGAATTAGTGTGATTATAATGATGGTTATATATATATATATATTATCAATGTATAAGAAGAAGTTTTTGATAGTATTGTATAGGGTGATAATAAATTTATAAGTTTTTTAATAAAAAATTTTAAAAAAATTTGAATTACAAAATCTCGAAAAATTTCCCATTTTGAATTTCCAAATTCGAAAAATTAGTTTTAAAATAATAAACATGTTCTGATCTCTAAAACTTCAAGAACCGATCGATCTCATGAAATTATTTATTTGTTGTGATAACAATGTTAAGAAAGAGTAGAATTTCAAGGGATGAACGGATTAAATTGAAGAATTTGTGAGATTTATGATTATTTTTGAACAATTTTTTTGTCTCACAAAATGTTTAATTATAAAACGAATAATATATATGTAAAAGAAGTACTTCAAAAGGCATAAAGTTATATCATTCTCTAGCTAAGTTCCACTGATCACATTTTGTGAAATTTACTTTATTGATTTTTTTAGAAGTATAATTAATACTTTGCCACTCAACTGCTGCACATTTAATTAAAACATTAATAGCTTATTTAAGGCTCCTCACTTAAGTGGGTGACCTGTGTTCGATTCCCTCTGGAAACGAATTAGGAGGGAGATATAAGGTTGGACTTGGAGATGTGGAGTGTAAGGAGACTTGGTGAACTAACCTAACAACTAACATTTACTGATAAAAAAAATAAAAAAAACAAAAAAAAACATACTACTCTCTTAAATGACAATAAAATTTTAATTTATACCCTCAAAAGTCAAAATACCCATATTACACACATGTCATTACTTTTATCACTCTACTTTATTTAAAAATTGGAAAAACTTTTATAACCATATTTTATCACTAAAAAAATTAATAAACAACTCTTACATTAAAATCAATCAAATTCGGGAGTAATATATTTAATTTTATGAACTTAATTATACTCTTCTTTTTATAAAAGGCCTTATGATATATTCTCTCTATCTCTTAAAACTTCTCACATTTTTTGGCCACACTATTAAAAAAAAAAAAGACTTTTAGAGCATTGAAGAATAAATTTGTAAGAATTATCATTAAAGTAAAAAAAGTGGCCGTATTGAATATAATAATAACTTGTTGTATTAATACATAAACATCATGATGTTGAAATTTTTTTTAATTTTTTTTAAATCAAGTTTTTAAAAGTGAAAAGTGTTTAGGAATGAAGGAAGTATTAAAATTGCACCAATTGATAAAAGTTTGGCCGTATTTGGTATTCCAATTGCGATTGGGATTTAATTGTTATTATGGTTACACTAGCTATCGCACGAACAAAAATTAAGAGTATATAGATCTTATGACATTATGATCAAATGAAAGAAAATAATTAATATTATTCACCCAAAGTCGTTGAGTTATTCAAATGAGATAAAGTAGAAAGACATAATTAGTTGCTAACACAATTCACATGGTTTCTTTAAATCATTATAACCAACAAATACTTTATCAACGTGTCACTTTTATGTGGTGTAATTTTTCTCTCTAGCATAGCATGACAAATGTTTTACTAATGAGTGAATTTCCGGTGGAGTAGTAAGTGCATTAATAGTAACATATACTCAAAATTAATTGATATTCAAAAGTATGAGGTCATTATATTAAAAAGTATAAGTCATTATATTGAAAAGTATAGGTTAATTCTAGAACCGTTCCAAAAAATATAGACACTTTGTGCTACTTTTTAAAATAAGACATCAAATGTAAGTAGTTGAAGCTAAATAATTGAAGAAGATTGAACAGTTACCTACATAAATAAAAATTGGCCCTTAAACACCATAAATTTGATGGCTTTTTTGAGAAAAAAATAATTAGGATTAAATTGAGGAGGAAAGTATAAGATTTTTTGTTTAGGTTTTTTTTTTTATGTTGATGTAGATAATAGAGATAAGTAAGGAGAAGAGAGAAAATTAAGATAAGAGACAATTAATCATGAGGGAAAAGAAGATGCGTGTAAGTGTAGTATTCTTTTAATAAGAATTATTTATTAATAAAAGTTTCTTTTAAAATTGGGCCTCTAGATTTTGAGGTCTCTTGATATTTCACTAGATACACTTGCTAACGGACGGGCCTGATTAATTCACTTTTAAGTTTATATTGAAAAATAATTACACTGTACCCTTTTCAGTGTAATGAGCACATACTCGCGAGTAAAGTACGAGATATAAAAGATTTCCATAAAAAAACTTATTCTTTACTTTGGTCCCATTACATTATATATAAATTCTTTTTATATATAGCAGCCTACTTTATATTTGTAATTTTATCATTAATTTTTTCACTATATTATTTATACTATAATTATTATCTTACGATTAATTTTAACCAAAATATGTAGAAAATTTATAAAGAAATGTGGGAGTATTATGATATATTTTAACTTGTCATGTTATAGTCGAACCTTAAAAAGTGCTATACGTCATTTATCATCAATAAATAAATATCATGTGAAGCTCCTGCAAGCATTCAATGCCATTTTTTGAATTTGACCAACAGCTTCTTTAATTTGGATAAAATGTATTTTTTTTTTAAATTGATTTTTTACACTGAAAAAAATAATTGTATTAAATCATTCTTATTTTTAGTGAAAATTACTAACGGAGTTAATAATAATTTATGAAACTATTTAAAATGCATTTGATTAAGGTAGTGCTCTTGATGCACGGAAGATAAAAGAATTTGAGAT
>JAPKLY010000013.1:1404720-1484487 GCA_026898435.1 Prunella vulgaris | reverse complement strand
TGTGTGTGTGTGTGTAATATATATTAATTAATTTGCAGGAAAACTTGTGTGCATAGGCTAATTAAACATGCATATAAAATTGCAAGAGTATTTTACGTTAGTAAATTTTTTGTGGTTTAGTCATTGGAAATCTTACCGAGGAGGTCAAATTATACCTTCAATGCAAATGGATTAAATACCAAGAAAAATGAAACGTTACCTTTACTCTCTCATGAGCCCTCTCATTAAAAAAAAAAATCTCTTTGGGACCAGATGCACTATAAAATTTATGTATATTTTTTTTAAAATATTTTATTATTATAAAAATAATAATTTTTATTTCAATAAAAATAAAATTATTTTTAATAATAATACAATTTTTTTTTTAAATATATTGAAATTATATAATGCATTTGATGCAATTTAAAACGAAGGCCTTGTGATAATATTTATATTATCCATAATTAAAAAAACCTAATGACAATACACAATAGTATCATATGGTTTTGTAATTGTATCTGTCGTACAATTTTAATAACCCTTGTGCTCGCTTGTGTTGTATTAATATATATGTATATGTATATTTTTTTTTACTGTTAAAAAAGTGTTATGTATATTTTGCCATGTAACATTAATATTATTAATATTTGCTTGAATTAATGCTATTGTTCTAAAAATTAATCTGACAAAGAAAATTAAATAAATTCATTAAGGTATAGGGATACTCCGATATCTATAAATTACAAGAAGAAACACAATTAATACTATTTTATTGGAAAAAATCGGTTTGGGATATTATGTGTGTGTGGTGTGAAAGGTGTATCTACAACTTACTAAGGGCCGTTTGGTATAATTGTAAGGAATGGAAATGGTATGGAATGAAAATCATAGATCTCATATAGCTGAACTATGGTTGATTCCTTAGTTTTTTTGGAATCAAAGTCATAGTAAAGTCATTCCAAACACACATTATGACTTTGATTACCATTATTTACCTACAAAATTATTCAACCAAACAGTTCCTAAAACTAATTATATATATGGGGTTTTCTTTATTTTCAAGAAATTATTAATATATATCACCTCAATCTGAACATTCTAATCCACAGAACGAATAGAAAAGCTAATTTCATCATCAATCAATGCATATAGTAAGAAAAAACGCCACTTAATTTCAATTATCAAATTAAACAGATTAATGCAGATAAGTCAAATATAATGATGTCTTATTACTGCTGAAGATATTGATATTATTGACAAAGAACGAGGAGAGAAAAGTCCCACATTTGAATGGCCTCAAATTGAGTATCTACGCATGTATATGTGTGTACAGATAATCTCTCTCTCTCTCTCTCGATTTAGAGAGAGACTTGCCCCTTCATTTCTTTAGGAGGTCTTATATGTAATTAATGCACTATATATAAATTCACTCAATAATTAATATTATTTATATTAAAAAATAAAGATTAATTACAATAATAATTTAATCTATTTGTATCGATGTGTATAAATTATATAATTTTTACTTTTTAATGTAAACAGATTAACTGTTGAGTGGATGCAATATATATCAATAGACGTAAGATTTGAGTCCGAATCCTCTGCATTTCATTGTATAATTTTTTCCTAGTTAGGAGAAAGATGGACATAATATATGGGGTGATCATTATCATGGATAATAAAAAAAAAATTATCAAATTATTTTAATTTTCACTAATACAGATTTACACTTAGAGAGTTCTTATTAGAGAATAAGAGCTCTCTAAGAGAAAGCTATCTAAGTAAACCTCTCACTTAGAGAGCTATTAATAAGAGCTCTCTAAGTGGTTTTCCCACTTAGAGAGCTGTTAAAGCCACTTAGAGATCTTATTAACAGTTCTCTAAGTGAGAGATTTACTAATACAGATTTACACTTAGAGGGCTTTTATTAACAGCTCTCTAAGTTCAAAGCCACTTAGAGAGCTTTTATTAACAGCTCTCTAAGTAAAAGATTTACTTAGATAGTTTTCTCTTAGAGAGCTCTTATTCTCTAATAAGAGCTCTCTAAGCATAAATTTGTATTAGTGTTTGTGTCTATCTCTCCGAAATTCACATAAAATAAAAAGAGAGAAATGGAGAGATCTGTGAGCCGTAAAACTTACCCTCAATTTATTTGGATATTTAGACAAGTGTGATGCATGGTTATCCCTATATGCGACTTCTTTTATTTTAGAAATAATTTCATTTTAATGGTCGAAAGTGATTCCATATTTCCATTTGACGTATAAATATCAGAATAAGTCTAAGCTTTTAAAAATAAAAATATGTCTTATGATAGAGGCCTTTCAAGAGTCTTCTAGATATATGAAATCAAACCAATTCAGAGTGTGCTTTTGTAACACATGTAGTTGATAATAATTCATTTTCCATGATAATGTTTTTAATGCACACCACGAAATAATTAATATATATATATAAATTAAGTTCTAATATATATATATATATATATATATATATATATTACGACTTAATTCATGATTTGTGTAATAACTATTTCATTATTAGGTGATAATACTTTTATATCCTAAACATAATACTTTATGTATTATTGAAATATGTTAGAGTAAATTGCACAAATGATCCGATGAGAATTTTGTACTCATGCATTTTGTCTTTTTTAAGATAAATAGTCCCATAAGATTTTTTTATTAAATTAATGGATACATATGAAACCAAAAATGAGTAATAATGAAGGGTTATTTTTCTGCCATTTAAGTAAGAAACGTGGCACATATGTTGCGTTACCGTGTTAGCATCTAATTAATCATTGACACAAAATAATGTTATTAATTTTTCAAACAATTTACATTTTAAAGATTAAAAGTATTCAACGTCTTTCTCTCTCTCTCTACGTGGAATCGTTTGGAAGGATATTAGTTGTTTAATCATGATGTGTTAATTTTATTAATATTAATTATTTAAAAAATATGAATTGAAAGATATTAATTATTTACCACAACTTATAATTTCAGCGTGCAATTGGAAGTCCAACTTCTATAATACCGATAAGATAAAATTGGAAATAGTCATGTTTCTTTTAATTGTTTATTTGGTATGACTTTTACATATATCTCAAATTAGCTAGGGAGAAACGACGCTAACTATATGTATTTTATGGCGCTGTTTAGTTTGCTGTAGGGAATGACAGTAGCAATGGTAAAAATGGAATTAGTATATTTTTTGAACTTATAATAGCAATGGTAATAATAGCAGTAACAATACTTTGTCTTCTTTTGGTTGATGTATAAAAATCACTATCATAATCATTCATTTTACTTGGTTTATCAAAACTAATTAGAGGAGAGAAATTGAGGAATGAAATTGTTTCGGAATCAATCGACCTCGAGGCTTGAACTATTCAAGTAAGAATCAAAACAATGAAAACTCCTTCTTTATTCAGAATCAAAGATGAACACAATTACAGAAAATAAGAAAATCAAAACAACTCAAGAACAAAACATTTACGTGGTTCGATCAATTGATCTACGTTCACGGATGTGATTCCTCATTTTCACTAATCAATGGAATAATAATGTTTACAGAGTACAAAATTGTATTTGTAGGTGCTGTGATCTCTCAAAATCATGTTTTTCTGGTTTGAATGCGCATAAATATAACCCTAATCCCTAACTGAATTTCACACCCGTAACCAACTAATAAGTTGTATGGTTACAACCGCCAAGAATAACTGATCAACCATCTAATAGAATTATTCCTCTAATAACTTGAAATAAACGACTATACCAATGACATTAGAGTCGTCTTTATCTTCCTCTGTTTTAACTATTAACATTCAGTTCATAACCGCTGCTTCAAGATTGAACTAAGAACATATTTAGTCTAAGTGTCTTAGGAAACTGGTGCATTCAGCTCAAGATAAGTAATTCAGGACTGTGTCTTCAGGTAATTGAGCGTTCGGTAACAAGTGTCCTCAGGATCGTGACACTCAGGAAGTGAGTCATGATCAGTATACTCAGACTCAGTATCAAACCTTCGCTCAAGCTCAGGATCAGATTCTTTCAGATTCAGGATCTTTTGTCAGGATCCAAGCTCAGTCGTCAGTTTTCAGGATTATTACTTAGAATTCAAGATAAACATTTAGGATTCAAACTCAACTTAACCTTTACACATTATAGAAATTAATGGTATACCTTGGGTTTTCTTGAGGATTGAGAGATTCTATCAGTTTTTAGATATAAAATTAATGCAGAAGTAATCAAAGTTTTCAACCAAATTACATTCTCAAATCATTTCTGTAATACCTTTTTTTTTCCAAAAAATCATTCCTTTTTCATTGCCTAGTTTCAAAGGAGTCTAACAAACCCCTTCAAATATTTAGGGATGACAATAAGATAGATTAAGACGTGTATCTAAATACTCATGTCTGTCCCACCATCCTGTCCTACGTCATGCCCCATTATGGAACAGAATATTGTGCCCCACAAAGATATGTCCTATCTTACCTCATGTTCTATATACTAAAATATAATATTATATATATAAGTTGGAAAACCAAAAAATTTATTAAAATAAACAATAATACACCAAAACTATTAAATTATATCCAGTAGAAATAATTTTAAATTTATTTAATATATTATAAAATATTATATATTAGATTTACTTTATATATTATAGAATATTATATATTGGATGTATTTTATATATTTTAAAATATAATATATTTATTTAATATATTTAATTTGAGCAGAATGGAGCAGTAAAAATACGAACTCATGTCTTCTCTGCCTCATGCACTGGGTGATACCATCCTATAATTTTTTTTAGGATAGGACCAAATGACGCTAACCTAAACGGAACATATCAGGACGAGACAACTACTTCTGCATCATTTTGCCTTCTCTACTAATACTTCCAGAGCTCCATGGCCCCCAAAACAAGTTATAATTTAAAAATAATTTTATCTTAAAATGAGTCATAGTTAAAGTTAATTTTTAATTAAAACACATTGCTCTTATGACACAGCTCAAAACTATCCGAATGTGAATGAAAACTCTTTTTTTTTTTTGGATTCAAGAATTTAATATATATAGTTATACGTATGCAGTTATGTGAATAAAAACTCTTTCTTTTGGTAAAATAGTAACTAGAATTTATATAGACAGTGAACTCTAATTATTTAAATTATTTCACTTCATCTTGATTTAATAATAGACCATCATTATTATTATTATTATTATTATTATTATTATTATTATTATTATTCAAATACGTATCGAACCTTCTATGTATATGTATTATTTGTTGATGTCCCTTGCAACTTGTGGATTGACGCAATTGCCCCCAGGTTGAAGATGAGTGACTCAAATGACACCCTCAAAAGGTATAAGGATGGCAACCACATTTATCGCATTAAATCTGACGCATCATGACCATCCGTCTATAATCAAACAGTACTACAATGTAGTCAATTTCTGATGATGACTAGCATTTAATTAGTAATCTACCGGATGCACATACACATATTATTTATGGTTATTTGATGTGCATCCATCATCATGTCATGGGTACTACACCTTAAGTGCTACTTATTATTCGTCACGTTTTAACTATTAATAACTAATATTTACCGATAAAATAAAATTATGGCAGAACACATTCAAATGAAAATTTATTTATATTATTAGTATTGTGATTTAATTTAGAAGTAAATTTTTTTTATCTCAATTAATTATTTAAACTTGCATGAAAGTGTGAATTTAAATTTTTTTCTAACATTTCTCTTTACTCGTGGAAGGATTCTCAACTTTCTCACTCTGTGGAGGCCTGATGAGTATATAATTTAATATTTGATAGAGTTGCTTTCAACGAGAATCGAATTTAAGATGTTGGACAAAACTAAGTTTTCATATCATGAAAGTATTACGTCTCATCTAAAAGTTCGACTTTATAGAGAGGTGTGAAATTAATTTATTAATTTAAAATTTTTCTAATAAGAAATAGGTGAGAACAAAAAGGCTTATTGATGAAGAATTGTGGAACTAAAAAATAATAATTAAGCAAAGTGGATTGTAATTCACTTACTTTGAATCGTATAATCTCAAACGAGGTATAAAATGTGAATGGATTTTTTAATCTTCTCAATTACTGTATTCCCTCTTTATTTTGAAGTTTTTGTCAATTATCTTATGTGGACACACAACCTATTTAATATATCCCCAACATATGGGGATGTTTGATTAGGTTTATAATCTATTTAAAATATTTTATAAATTGTTTTAAAAAATAAGCATATTATAACTTATTTTCTTCACAACCTCCAGCCGCGTGAAATTTATATAAATTCGTATTACTGTTATGCATAATAGTGATAATATGTCCGCATAACAATGATGGTTGACAAATCGAATTCACCATAAATTTAAATTCATCAAATAAAAATTATGAAACATGTTCAAATTATTTACCTCTAATTCAATTATTAAAGTCTTAGTCTTGTATGCAACAGATGCACAGTGTAACTTAAGTTCATTTAAAAAAAAATTACACATATTATTATTAAAAATATATATTTAATAGTGTAATTTTTCAATAATAATTTATATAATTTTTTAATAATAAATAGTATAATTTTTTAAAAATATATCTGAGTTGCATGGTGCACCGATCCACCTACTCATTATCTAATGTGGGGAGACCAAAGAGTATCCCATGCATTAAAAACTAAACATGATCATATGCACTTGATCAAATTCCCGTAACTGATTATGACGATTGACAACCATGTCCTAAGCCATGCCTTAAACTTTTACTATTATATTTAGTTTAAAATATAAAATTATCTATCCATTTAAAAATATACATAACTTTTAATAAATAGATATTTTTATTCTTTAAACCAAACACACTCTCATGTCAAATCATTCTTTAAACCAAACACCAATGTGCTCTCTTGAATCTAAGTGACTATTCATATACTTATCTTATTTATCCATTTAAATTTATTTAAATATTAGAAAAAATTCATTTACGTATACTCATAAAAATATATAGATATAAAATAATATTATTTTACTCAAATTTTTTATTTTTAAAATATGTATCCTTACTGTTGACATGGCGAACTAATACGTCGGTGTCAGAAATAATCCCTAAGGCTTGCCAGGTCTCCAGAGCCCATCCGAGCTGGGGGAGGTCCAGAGCTCGCCCGCCTGTGGGAGAGCTCGCCCGGAGCTCACCTCGCCGAGGTCCATCACTGTGCGATACTCTAGAACCTGGCAAGGCTTGGGAGCTCGCCCTTTGTCAGTAGGACCCCGATGGCGCACTCTTTTTCCCTCCGTCCGGTTTGTCCACAAGGGTGGTTTACGGTGAGATTTTTAATGAGGCCCATCTAGTATAAGGCATTGTAGTAGGATGAGGCACGACATAGGAAGCAGTGTGGGAGATCAAGACAAGGGTAAGGAACCCTCGTCAACACCGGAAGCCATATAGGCTCGTAAGGTGCCTTCTCACACTCACACACCTATAAATAAGACCTCTCTTGTACTATTCACACAATTCTCACACAATTAATACAATCACTACTGCAATATTTCTCTCTCTAAACTCTCTCCCTCTCTAAGAACATTAATTCAAAGGTTATTGTTTAATAGGATTGATATGTTGTAAAGCCACATAAACAAACATCGATTAAGAAATTCTATCAACAATTTGGCGCTAGAAGGAGGGGCTTTGAACCTGAAAATTAGAAAATATTCAAGAACGAAACATTAGAGTTTGCTTGAAGATTTGAAGATTCGAAGATGTTCTTGATAAAACTCAAGAACACTTGAAGATACACATACATCTTCATCCCTTGAACGAAGAACCCAGATTTCTGGACAAAAACCCGAGTTTTCGGATTTTACGAAATCTGCCCGGAACAAGTTGTCAAACGCGCGTGTGCACACGAATAAACCGAATTTCAGATAATTCGTCACACGCGAGGCTAGACGAAAACTAGCACAGCTCCACCTAAGCTGGACGACCACCAATCCGGCGACCTCCCTCCACCTCGGCGACCTTCAGAAAGCTACCCCCTCCGAAACCCAAAAATGGCTAACACTCGAGCCACTAAGGGACAGGCCTCCGCAGCTGCGGGAAGGTCTAAAGGGGGTGATCAAAACCAGGCCGAGGTGGAGACCTCACGCCAGGTGGTGGAAACATCACAACCACCTCCCCAGAAGAGCACCGCAGCTCCGCGACCTCCGCGAGTTGCGGTGACCCAGGAAGACTTGGCTCCCGCCCTGAGGGACCTGGCCAGCAACCCTGACGAGCTCCAATGCACCATCGCGACCTTACAGAGGTTGCAACAGCGACAGCAGGACAATCTCGCCCTGGTACCCAGGCGAGTTCCAGCTGCCGAAGCCCGGGAGCATACCAGGCCCACTCAGGGCACCCAGACCAGAGGGGACTACAGCGTACTCCCCACCGAGCAGGAGGCCAGCTCGGCACAAGCTCGCCAGCGCAGGGAGAGGACCGACAAGGCCAAGATGGTGGAGGAGGATCCCGCTCCTTACACCGGAAGGGAGTCGGCTTACACCGGGGCATCTGGCACCCACCAATCACAAAGGAGGGAAGTCCTCCAAGGCCGTCTGGGCCCGAGATACGGGGAAAACGAGCGGACGGCTGCCCCAGCTGCGTCCCATGGGGACTCCGACCAGCAGCCACGCAGATCAGCCCACGAAAGGCTGAGGAGGCCCGCCACTGATCGGTTAGGCCCCCACGGCGGACGCAAATTCCAGCCCGCCACTGAGAGGTCACCCCAGAGTGAGGCACCTCGGGGACGTGCGTCCGCGAGACGCACGACCTTTGAGCAGCCTCCACCGGAGGTGACCCGGGATGACGAACTAGCCTCACTGAAAAGGGCCGTTGAAATGCTACAAGCACAAGTAGCAGCCAAGTCTGGCGGACCTGACGCCACGACCCTCCTCACATCCCCATTGGCACCTGCCATCCTCCGCGCACCGGTACAGAAGAAAATCCAATTCCCGGTGATGTCCGCGTACGAAGGCGAATCTGACCCGAAAGTCCACCTGGCCAAGTACGCGGACTTTATGATTTTGATTGGCGCCACCGATTCCACCCAGTGCCGGAACTTCCCGCTTACCCTAGGGGATTGAGCTCACCGCTGGTTCTCTTCACTCGCCCCGGGGTCAATCTGCTCATTTGGCCAACTCTCACGGGAGTTCCTGGCCCACTTCTCTGGATTCGGTTCCTACCTTACCCAGAAACACCGATTCGCCAACATCCATCAAGGCGAGGGCGAGATCGACCAGCAATACCTGGAAAGGTTCGACAAAATCCTGTTGGAAGGCGAGCCGGTGAGTGAAGACACCATGGTCGTCGCAGCGATGGCCGGACTCAGGAGGGGTACCGACCTCTGGAAGGAGATGCACCTCGCATGTCCCAACACTTACAGCGAATTTCGTCACAAGGCGGGGGTGTTTGTGGCTATGCATGAGGCACTACTGAAAGAAGTTGGTGCCCACGAAGAAAGGAAGCCCTACGGGAAGAAGTCCGGGGGCACCTACAAAGCTCCCCAAAACTTAAAAGCCTTTGGCGAGGGAGACGAGCTCAAAGAAAAGCTCAACCAGGTCCTCACTATTTCTGTTGACCACGTCTTCACTGCCGTCAAGGGCAAGTCCATGCTGGAAGAGCCAAGGCAGATCCGCTAGGACCGCACAAAGCTCAACCCCAACAAATTATGTGCCTACCATCAGGCTATCGTCCACTTTACCAGCGAGTGCCGAGACCTCCTCAAGAAACTCTGGAAATTCTACGAGGACGGGAAGCTGGCCGAGTTCGTGAAGAAGGCCCCAGCTAAGAGACCGAGGTTCGAGAGGAGGGCTACCTCCGATGACGAGGAAGAGGAAGCAGACCAACCTGGTCCCCACAACAGGCGGAGGGCACCTCCCCAACCTCAGCAAAACATGGAGCCCACCCGGGAACTCTTAGTTCTCGAGGAGGAGATAGGAGCCGCCTGAGGTCTCCAGGACGGGGGATCCTCCATATCCAGGAGAAAAAGGAAGGCCGAGATCCGGGCCATAAACCAAGTCCAGGAAGGCAGCTCCGGCCCCAGGTCCGTCTCACAGCTTGCTGACGAGCTGACATTTTCCCCAGCGGACCTGGAAGAGGTACTGATGCCCCACAACGACTCGTTGGTGATAACCGCCAACATCATGAACGTCCGAGTTCACAGGCTACTTGTGGACACCGGCGCATTCACCAACATTCTCTTCAAATCCACCTTGGATGCCTTAGGTGATTTTGAGTCGTATCTGGAACCTAGCAATGCTAGGATAGTGGGGTTCGGAGAGGCTGTAACCGTCCCCCTAGGTAGTGTTAGGTTGAGCGTCCAGCTTGTATCGGCTGAGGATCCCGAAAGGAGACTGACTAGGCTCATAGATTTCCTAGTTGTCGACCAGCAGTCCTCCTACAACGGGTTCCTTGGTCGTCCGTTTATTAATGAATTCAAAGTGGCGTGTTCGACCTACTACTACTGTTTAAAATTCTCAACTCCAAAAGGTGCCTGAACTATAAAAGGTGACCAAAAAAAGGCCCGAGAGTGTTTACTCCAGGTCAAAGACGGCTGGGTCAAGAAGTCTGTTACACAGGTCCACATCCTTGAAGAGGACGTACAGATCCCTACAGATGAGCCAAGCATCCTAGACGTCATCTCGGTCGAAACAGAGATGATGGAGGTAGGCGATTTGTCTGAAATCAACCAAGGCACTGGACCTGTACAAGACACACAACCGACACCAATGGAGGACTGGGAAGAAACCCAAGTGTTGAGACTTGCGCAGGGATCAGCACCAGCGCAGGAGCAGCAACCTGCTCCCATGGAGGTGGTTGATGAAGCCCAAGATGGGGGACCTGCGAGAGGTCAAGAACCAACACCAATGGACGTTGACCCAACTCCCCAAGTCACCGCACCATCCCAAGTTGACAAACCACCGGAGGTGCTCACAGCTGACGAGCTCGCCCAAGCTGAAAGCCAACCCGATGACCTCGAACCGCGCATAGGCCACGAGCCTGCGCAGATGTCACAAGAGGAGTGGGACGAGTTCATCAGTGACCCGAGATGGAAAAGTCAAAAAAGAAAAGCCACCCCCATGGAAGAGTTGACGGCACTCCCGGTGGACTCAGAAAGGGACTTAGAACTTTTCATCGGTTCTGAGTTACCTGAACCGTACCGATCGAGGATGAAGCTGTTCTTAATGACCAACCTGGACGTGTTTGCCTGGTCCCACGAAGACATGACAGGGATCCCGTTGGAACATGCTTGCCACAGACTAAACATAGATCCGACGAGGAGACCCGTACACCAAAAGCGGAGGAAGTATGGAATAGACAAGTACGCAGCTCTAGCGGTTGAGGTGGAGAAGTTGTTAGACAATAAGCTCGTCAAGGAAGCTTTGTGTCCACAGTGGGTCGCGAATCCCGTCCTGGTGAGGAAACACAATGGGACGTGGAGACTCTGCATTGACTTCACGGACCTGAACAAAGCATGCCCGAAGGACAACTTCCCATTACCTCACATTGACCAGCTGGTGGACAGTACCGCAGGCCATGAGATGATGACATTCATGGATGCTTTTGCGGGCTATCACCAGATAGCTCTACACCCAGATGACCAGGAACATACGGCGTTCTACACCAACAAGAACATGTATTGCTGGGAAAGGATGCCGTTCGGACTCATCAACGCCGGAGCTACCTACCAAAGATTGGTGAACAAAATGTTTGACCAACACATTGGCGAATCCATGGAGGTGTACGTAGATGACATAGTTGTCAAGAGTCTGAGAAAGGAGGACCACTTGGACCACCTAAAATAGACCTTCGACATACTGCGCCATTACAACATGAAGTTGAATCCCAAGAAGACCAGCTTCGGCGTACACTCCAGAAAGTTACTGGGGTATCTAGTTAGCCAACGTGGAATTGAGGTCAACCCGACACAAGTACAGTGCATAATCGAGATGAGCATACCCGACTCCGTCCAAAAAATTCAAAGGCTGACTGGGTGCATGGCAGCCCTGAACAGGTTCATCTCCAGGTCCGGCGACCGAAATTGTCCGTTCTTCAAGGCAATTAAGGCAAACACACGAAGATACAAAGAGGCGGCCAAAGCCAACAAACTCCATCTCAAAAATCACTTCGTGTGGACAGGTGAATGCCAACAGGCCTTCGAAGATATCAAAATATACCTGGCAGATACACAGGTCCTGTCAAAGCCGATACCTGGAGAAAAGCTATACCTCTACCTGGCTGCGTCGGAGGTGGCCATCAGCTCCGTCCTGGTCTGAGAAGAGGCGAAAACACACCTACCAGTGTACTACGTAAGCCAAGTACACGAAGCTGAGTTGATGTACACCCCAACAGAGAAGCTGGCTTATGCACTGGTGATGAGTGTTAGAAAATTGAGGCCTTACTTCTTTGACCACCCAGTAGAGGTGTTGACAACGTTCCCACTGCGCCAAATACTACAGCGCCCAGACACCGCCGGACGCCTGCTGAAATGGTCACTAGAGATCAGCCAATATGGTATAACCTACGCACCCCGAACAGCGATCAAGGGACAAGCACTTGCCGACTTCATCGTCGAGCTAACTTTCCCACAAGATCCGACGAGGGGGCGTATAGCTCCTTGGCATCTCTACGTAGACGGATCATCAACCAGCATGGCAGCAGGCGCCGGCGTGGTCCTGATCAGCCCAGACAGACAAGTCTTCACCTCCACAATCCGGTTTGACTTTCGAGCAACCAACAACGAGGCAGAATATGAAGCACTAATAGCGGGACTTAGGCTATCATTAGCTGTGGGGGCAACCAATCTTCAAGTTTTCGGAGATTCCCAGCTAATAATATCCCAAGTCCGGGGGGAATATGAGGCAAAAGACCAGCAGATGTTGACTTACCAGAAGATAGCCGTGCATCTGATCTCGATGTTTACACAGGTTTACATCAATCAGATATCGCGGCTAGAAAACACACAAGCAGATGCTCTAGCCCGGCTAGCTACTAGCAACGGCGAAGCTGAATTCACGGAAGTTGTGATCACCACACTGAAAAACCCCTCGACGTCCGATTACAAGATAAATCAAACCTCGAGCGGGGGGCATGAGGACAGTGAAGGTGGTGAAGATTGGTGCACTCCAATCAAAAAATATTTAACAGATGGAACAACCCCCGTGGACACCTGGAAAGCTAGCCGGTTAGTAAAGCAAGCTGCCAGATATACACTGCTGGATGGCCAACTCTACAAACGTGGATTCTCTCTACCCCTACTCAAATGCCTAACTAGGAAGCAGGGGTCCGAAGTGTTAGAAGAAATTCACGAAGGGATTTGTGGGAGTTACGCTGGGGGGCAAGCATTGGCATACAAGAATATCAGACAGGGCTACTACTGGCCCACTCTTCGCAAAGATGCCATCAGCTTCGCTCGAAGGTGCCGAAAGTGCCAACTTTTTGCACCCAACATCCACTCCCCAGCTAACCAGCTGAAGTCGGTGTTCAGCCCATGGCCTTTCGCGAAATGGGGAATCGACTTGATCGGCCCATTTCCACCTAGTAGAGGCGGTGTAAAGTTTGATGTCGTAGCAGCAGACTACTACACTAAGTGGGCTGAGGCCGAAGCTCTCACAACCATAACCCAAGAAAGGATGATCGGCTTCATTTGGAAAAACCTGATCTGCAGATTTGGGCTCCCACAGTCGGTCATCACTGATAATGGAAGGCAGTTCGACGGACAGAAGTTGAGGGACTTCTGCAGTTCATGGAACATCAAGAAGCACTACTCAACTCCATATCATCCCCAGTCGAACGGCCAGGTCGAGGCGGTGAACAAGATCCTGAAACACATATTGAAGCTCCGCCTCGAGGAAAAGAGGGGGAGCTGGGCAGATAAACTCCCGGAGGTCCTATGGTCTTATAGAACTTCCTATAGGGCCAGCACCGGGGAGATCCCGTTTGCCCTAGCCTTCGGGACTGAAGCCGTAGTCCCGATAGAAGTCCAGAACAAGACTTGGAAGGTGGTGGGGTATGATGAAGAAAAGAATGACGAAGCCCTGGCAGTAGAGAAGAATCTGATCGAGGAGACCAGAGCTTCGTCAGAAATGAAAAACGCCACTTACAAGCGTAGAGCGGAAAAATATTACAACTCTCAGGTCCGAGATCGAAAATTCAAGGTCGGAGACTGGTGTTAAAAAAGAAATTGATGGCCCCACCAGGTGTATTCTGTTCAAACTGGGAAGGACCATTCCGGGTCACCGCAGCCTGGCCAAACGGTACCTATGATCTAGAAGACGCAGAAGGCAAAGCTTCGTCATATACCTGGAGCTCGGCACATCTAAAAAAGTTCTACCAATAGACTAGAATCCTGTAATAGACTAGTCGAAGGTTTGCATCAGAAATGTCGATGGCAACCGATGTAAATTACACCGCTATGAAAAGTCAAAAAATTTCCCCAAGTGTTTGGACCTGTGCAGCTCTCCAACCAGGCGAGCTGCACCAGGTCACCCACTGCTCCAGAGAGCTCGCCAAACCCAGCTCGCCCACATGCTCAAAAATCCGCAATGCGCAAGGACCAAGGTCCCAAGCGTTGTAATTAAATAGCTCGAAGGCAAAGGCCAAAGTGCCCAAGGTCGCGAAGGTACCCTCCTTAAAGGGTTGCTAAGCACCTACTGCCATAAGTTAGAAAAATTCGCGAAAAAGACGAAAATACGTCTAAGGCAAGGTTCATGAAACCTAATGGCCCAACGTGAATCAATCGAAGTGCAGTTCGCCGCCCTAAGTGGTCTAAGACAAACGATTCGCGGCCCTAAGTGGCGTAAGACGAAGAATACGTACTCTCAAAACAGAGGTACAATTCGTAGTCGTAAGTGACGTAAAACGAACGATTCGCTTCTCAAAGTAGAATAAGACGAACAATTATGTACCAGAAAAATAAACAAAAACGAGCTATTTAGGAAATTATAACGTAAAAGCGCAAATACATAAAGGAAAAGAGTTGGACAAAAAATGCTCGGCTTATATTCAAAAGATACTTAAGAGATTTTCAAGCCAAAAATATACTTGAAAAAATCCTAAGTATGAGTAGCTGTGCTGGCCATCTTTGAACTACAAAAAGCTCCTTCTGGGCGAGATGCACGTGCCCGGCGAGCTAAATCTACTTGAACAAAAAATCAAGAACTACAAAAATGGAGCTCCTTCTGGGCGAGCTCCGAAACCCAGCGACCTATCATAACTTGGGAAATAAAAACTAAACTAAGAAAGCAATGGAAGGACCAGCCTAAGCCTCAGGATCGGCGACCTCTCGGGCGGGGGCGACCTGGCTGATGGGTATGGCAAGCTCGACATTATGTTTATCATCGCGTCCCCGCAGACCTTCTGCATCTGCTCCATTGTCGGCGGGGCCTCGCCTCCAGCATCCCCCTCG
Source organism: Prunella vulgaris (assembly GCA_026898435.1). Taxonomy (NCBI): domain Eukaryota; kingdom Viridiplantae; phylum Streptophyta; class Magnoliopsida; order Lamiales; family Lamiaceae; genus Prunella; species Prunella vulgaris. Next base: position 1,469,024 of record JAPKLY010000013.1, on the reverse strand, counting down.
GCACCTTCAGCCTCTTAGGCGAGGTCGGCAGTCAAGACCTATTTCGTCTGAATAATGTTGAACTTTTGACGAGCAGCGTCAAGATTGATCCCGTAGCCCTCGAGGTCTCCAATGTTCAGCTCCGTGCCGGGGGGATCGAGGACTTCTCCAAGCAGTCTTCAAACTCACTGACAAGGGCTTCCCACTCATTATCATTATTGATCCGCGCCCATTGGAAGGAGCGGATAACCTCGGCGAAGCACAACACGAAACCCTTGTCAGTGGCGACCACCTCGGTGAGCTCAAGTGCCTCAGGCGTGATGGCGATGTCAGAATGGCTCTTGAGCTCGGCGATCTCCAGAGCCTTAGCGGCGACCTCCTCCCGCAGCTTCCGGCACTCCTCTGAGTTCCCTCGGCTCTGATCACGAAGGAGCCCTACCTCGACCTGGGTCAGGGCGAGCTCCTCTTCCCTAGTGACAAGTGTCCGGCGGGCTTCCTCCAGCTCGGCCTGTTGTTGGCGGAGGTCGGGTTGAAGTTTTTCTGCTTTTTTGATAGCGAGCCGCTCCGCCTCCAGTGAGGCCTTCGCCTTGGTCTCCGCCCTCGCGAGCTCCTCGAGGGCTTTCTTCCGCTCGTCACCCAACTTAGTGAGCGCCTTCTTCGTATCATGTCGAGCTCTATCAACGGCGGCGATATAATCGCTAACGAGCTGGGCCGCCGCCATCGCTGCACTGGCATAGTGTATCGCCAACCTAGCCTTGTCGGTGGGCTTTTGCCTCTCGATCATGCCGAGCTCCGAGGCGGAGAGATACTTTGGGGCCTCAGTAAAAACCCGGCGAGCTGCCCCCTCAGGAAGATCCCTTGACGAGCTCAGGGCCTTGCACCGCTCGGTAATGTGGAGAGATTCGGGTCGTTGCGGGAGCTCGGCGGGAGTATACCTGCACATACTCGGATCAGTTAGCAAAAATCATGAAAATTACAAAGGCTTCCAACTTCAAAAGAGGTCGCCCACTTACCCGAACCTATCAGGGTTGAGCCCGAGCAGGGTATCATCCCGAATAGGAATCCCGTAGGGGGTGGCGAGGGCGCACTCTGAGGAGTTGGAGGCGCTTGAGAGGGTTGAACAGCAAGAGCTCGCCCTGACCCCGCTTGGCTTGATCCGGAGCCGCCCTCAGCCCTGACTCGCTTGGCGGGACGAGTCTCTTCTTCGCTCACTCGCGAGCCATCCCCTCGGTGGAGAGCTCGCCTCGTCTGGGGGAGTGGAGGGGGTTGGGTGCCCTGTTCAAGGTCCAAACCTCGACCCGCCCCTTTCTTGGCAACGACGACCTTCTCCTTTGTTTGGGGAGGCGCCGAGGTCCTCTGAGAGCCCGAGCCCCCAGCCTTATCGACGGCTTTGGCGAGCTCGAGCTTCTTCGTGGCATCCAGGACCGCTCCCGAGGGGATACCTTCCCTCCCCAGGCGAGGCTTACACATCCTCAGCTACCGAGCTAGAAAATGGTAGGCTTCGGGAACTTCGACGGGCGGGAGCTCAGCAACTGGACCTGCACCTGCACAACAACTGATCAAGTAAATCCGGCGACCTCGACGTATGAGACAGCGAACTGTGGAAATTTCATTATGGAAAAGTTCAAAACCTTGAGCGGCGAGGTGGTGTGGCGAAGTGATGAGACCGGCGAGCCTGCGGCAGTGGTGTTGGCACAAGTGTTCGATCTCGCGATCCTTCTTCTCTCGCAAACAACACACCGTCCGCACGAACTCGAAGCCAATCGAAAGCTCCGGTTTCCCACGGCTCGACTTGTGGTGCTTCAGACCTGTAAAAAGATAGATTAGATCAGTAATCTAATCCGACGTACACACACTAAGGTACGCCACCTACAGCTCGCCTCCCCTTAGGTCTCGGGGGTAGGAATACGCCCTCCGCGGCCATTAGAAGCTCGCCAATCCCCCCCGATAAAGAAGAACTGCTCCTTCCAGTCCCAGATTTTGTTGGGGAGGTCGCCTAAAAATTTGCCCCCCGGGCGAGCTTGGAAAGAGTAATATCCCTTCCCCTCCCTCACTTGTCTGATCACAATAAAGAGCTCGTTGATCTCCGCCGTACTCAGCCGATTTTCATAGCCCTCGAGGCCGAAGACGGTCAGAGCTGCCAGCAAATTACTCCACGAGTTCGGAGTGAGTTGTGTAATGGCGAGGCCCGTGTCCGCCAAGAACTGCCCAATAATTGGGTGAAGGGGGAGGGTGAGCCCGGCCTTCAGAGTGTGATAGTTCATGGCTGTGAGTCCGGTAGGGGGGAGGTCGACTCGCTCTTTCTCCTCTACGGGATACATAAAAATGTCCAGCAGGATACGGAACCACCTCCGAATATCCGGGAGGGCGAACTCGCTCATGATGCTTTCCACCCCGTTGGCCTTGAGGTCGGATTTGCCAGCGGCCCTTCGAATCGGAGCTCACCAGGGTAAGGGGAAGCTCGCCCCGTGGGTTCTCACATACTTGCTCCAGTCGAACTCGTCCACGACCTCGGCAGAGACTTGATGTTCCGGGAGCTTGGGAAAGGGAAAGTCGATGAAACATAGGTATTCATAAGTGACCTCCGTCCCTATATCCTCGCCGACCTCTTCGTCGACCTCGCGGGCCAGCTCGCCAGCAATGTCACCAGCCCCAACCTCGGCGGCCTCCTCTTCAACGGGGGTCGTGGCTCTTCCGTGAGCTCGCTCTGAGTAATCCCAGAGTTCGCGGAGGGGGGATTCCTCACCGGAGCTAGTAGCCTGCTCGCTGGAGTCAGAACGAACTGACCCCAAGAGCTCGCTACTGTCTGAGAAGGTTTCAGAGCTCGCCCCAGAGCTCGAGGAGAGGACCACAGGTGCTGCTCGGGGGTTTGGAAGGTCATCGGTCATTTGTTCTTTGCCCAAATCACGATTCAGAGGGGTACGACTTGAAGAGTTCTCAGACATAATGTAGGCGTCCGGAAACAAGAAACAAGAAAGAAGAAAGAAGGGAAATCCGGATTTCTACCTTGGGAGATGTTCGGAGACGCGTCTGAAGCAGAGGGACGATCGCCAGAAATGTGCTCTGAGAAGTGAGGATGCAAAGTGAGGAATTTTCTCGTTTTCGCCTATTTATAGGCGCTGGGGCGAGGTATAATATCCGAGGAGACCAGGGACCAATGTGCAAAGAATTTGAAAGGTTATCATTATTATGGGCGGGACTCGAGACACCAAAAGGTGTGCGTGATGCTTGGGATCCCGCATCGTATCGGCTGAGGCGACCTCCGAGGCGTAGCTCGCCTGCTAGCTCGACACCCCCAGGGATAGTTCGCCAGATCTCAAGTTCTCCAGCTCGCCCACACATTTGACAAAGTCATGATGCGCGCGAGCTGGGGGGCAAAATGTTGACATGGCGAACTAATACGTCGGTGTCAGAAATAATCCCTAAGGCTTGTCAGGTCTCCAGAGCCCATCCGAGCTGGGGGAGGTCCAGAGCTCGCCCGCCTGTGGGAGAGCTCGCCCGGAGCTCACCTCGCCGAGTCCATCACTGTGCGATACTCTGGAACCTGGCAAGGCTTGGGAGCTCGCCCTTTGTCAGTAGGACCCCGATGGCGCACCATTTTTCCCTCCGTCCGGTTTGTCCACAAGGGTGGTTTACGGCGAGGTTTTTAATGAGGCCCATCTAGTATAAGACATTGTAGTAGGATGAGGCAAGACATAGGAAGCAGTGTGGGAGATCAAGACAAGGGTAAGGAACCCTCGTCAACACCGAAAGCCATATAGGCTCGTAAGGTGCCGTCTCACACTCACACACCTATAAATAAGACTTCTCTTGTACTATTCACACAATTCTCACACAATTAATACAATCACTACTGCAATATTTCTCTCTCTAAACTCTCTCACTCTCTAAGAACATTAATTCAAAGGTTATTGTTTGATAGAATTGATATGTTGTAAAGCCACATAAACAAACATCGATTAACAAATTCTATCAACACTTACAAAAAAGACAAAAATTTATATGAATTTGACTTGTTAATTATCACGAGCATGTATATGCACTATCATTATTATATATATATAATATCACTGTTAAAAGATTATGTATATATTTTTATAATAATATTATTATATATAAATAATAGTAATAATAATTATACCTAACATAACCGTTTTACGCTACTCTATAAAAAAAATATTTATGAATAAAGTGATTAATACTTTCTCCATCCTATGTTTTTTTTCAAAAGATTTGGGCGCACTGATTAAAAAAAAGTAGAGTATGTGACTGTGAAATTAATTAATAAAATATAAAAAATGTATTTATTAATTTTTATGAGTATAAATTATTATTTTTTAAATAAAAAAAAAAGAGTTGGAATATAAAAAAATAAAATGTGGATAAGAGAGTTGTGATTAGAGTGATTTATTGGCCCTTGCTCCCTTATTAACTCATTTTGACCGTGACTCCACTTCTGCGGACCTCGTCTATATAAACCTTTCCATCCCCCTCTCTCTCTCCTCGTCTCCTTCGCTTTCTCTCTCTACCCTCTGTTTCCCGCCTTCTCCAATGGCAGAACCCCAACAAAAACGCCTCAGAGAAGAATTCCACCCCGAATTCGAAGATAAATCCCCAAATTCAAAGCGCCAAAAACCAGTTAACAGCATTCTCTCTCTTCTCGACGAAGAAGAAGAAGAGCGAGAAGAGCCAATCCAGGACCTGTCGGCCATGTTCACAACCCTCGAGCAAGAGCTCTCCTCTTTCACCACCACCACCACTTTCGACTTTGAATCTCCGCCGTTCGCGACGGAAGAAGACGACGCCCGACACCAGAAAACCACCACCTCCGCCGCCGACGGGGGTGAAGACGACGACGCCGTAAAATCAGTTATCAGGCATCTTCTGGAAGCTTCTGATGACGAGCTTGGAATTCCCAACACAGATTGTAATCATGAAAAGAAATCTGATTATGAAAATTTCCCGATTGGATTTGTTGATAATGGGCTGTGGGAGCTCGAAGATGTTGCTGCTAACTACTATACCGTTCTGCAGTCGGAGCTTTTTATGTAGGGGGATTTGGAATTAGTAGAAATATTGGGGGGTAAAAGTTAAAGAGAGGAAAGAGAGGGGCAACAGAGAAAAGAAAATGGAGGCGTTTTTAGTGTTTTTCATTTTTGTCCCCTCTCCTTTGGCGGAATTGCATTTGTTCCCCTCTTTTCGGTTAGAATATTTTAAAGATGTAGAAGTTGGAAAAAAGAAAAAGACTCACCTTATTGATATATTTTATTAATTTGTTTTAGTGTTTTTTTTATGTATTAGATGTACTGTGCAATTTAATTTTATTTTTAAAAAATTACATATATTATAATTAAAAAATATATTTTTTATGGTGTAATTTTTTAGTAATAAATAATATTATTTTTAAAAATACATTTAAATTACACAATTCACCTAGTATACAAAAAAATTATTTTATTTTTTTATTTCTTTAGGCACAGTCATGGCTGTCTTTATTTTTGCCATTCAGATTAATTTTATTGTATCAATTAATATTATTAAAAAAATGGATTAATTTTATACAAATACACAGTATTTTACTCAATTTTTAATTTAATCCTGAATTTTATAATTATTATAAAAAAATCTCAATTTTTTAAAGAGTTTTAATTCGATCACATTTTTTTTCGGGCCAACAACTGATGACGTGTATCGTCTGTTCGCAAGAAATGTTGACACGCTGGCGTACACATGTGAAATTATTTTTTTATATTTTATTTTATTTTCACATCATATATCAAAACTTAAGATTTTTGGGCGATTTTGTTAATGGCTTTGAGTGTCGTTTCAAGTCCCTCTTGAGTATGGTGAAATTTTTTTTTCCATGGTATTTCTCATTCAAAAAATATTTTTTTAATATAAAATTTTGTTATTTTTTTATATATAACATATGATGTGAAAAAAAAATATAAAAAGTAATTTTACACGTGTACGTAAGTATAATAACATTTCACGCGCTCCAGTGAGATACGTCTTCAGTTGGTGGTCGGAAAAAAAAATGTTTCGAATTGAAACTCTTTAAAAGGTTGAAAATTTTTATAATAATCGTGAAGCTCAGGATTAAATTGAAAATTAAATAAAAGATAGTGTATTTATATAGAATTAACCCTTAAAAAATTATAGTCTACAATTTAATTTTTTAAGAATGAACATAGAGAAAAATGTAACCTAAACTAAATTGGTAGTGCGTTAAATGACCCTTTCTTTCATTTTAAAATTATATGCACACTTATAAAAAAAATATTTTTAAAAATATATATAATTTTAAATGAAGTAATGATATAAATAAATATTTATATTTTTTTATATACATACAAATTAATATTCCTTCCAATTTATACTTAGTTTCTATATTTTCAAAGAGACGTGTCCCAAATTCCTTGGTCATTTTTATTTTTTGGTAAAATATTATACACTAACTCACTTTTATTTAATCCACTAAAATATCACTTTACTACTTTTTTTTAATAAAATATCACTTTACCAATTTATTAAAGCATCAACTTTATCACTTTTTTTAATAAAATTAAATATTACTTTTAAATTTTATTAAAAAATCTACTTTATCATTAAAATTTTACTTTATTACTTTAATTTTTTTTTTAATTCATACAAACAGTAAAGTGGAAATTAAATATGGTGTGAAGGGAGTATTTCATTTTCTAAAACATACAAATAACTTTAAAATGAATAAATAAGACAATGTGTAAATAATCATGAGATAAAAATGAATATTAATTAGGATTAGTCTTGTATGCATCAGTTACACGGTGCAACTCAAATTTATTTTTTAAAAGTTACACAAAATACTACTGAAAAATTACAAATATTATTACTGAAAAGTGTATCTTTCATAGTGTAACTTTTCAGTAATAATTTGTGTAACTTTTTAAAAAATATACTTGAATTGCACGGTGTAACTGGTGCACAGAAGACTTACTCTATTAATTATGATAATATTAATTATTTTAAAATATAAAATATTGAATACACTATTAATATAAGATAAAATTGATTCATACAAGACGCGCTCCAACATTTATAATCAAAGATACGTTAGAAGAGATTTTATATAAACAAATCATTAGTAAAGTTATGCACGTACTACAAATTAGGATCACAACATGACAGACTTATAGTATATTTTCAACTCCATTTTTGTTTTTCTAGTAAGTTTAAAATTAATTTTTCTAAAGATAGTTAATTACTACTTCGTCTCCTTATAAGATGCTCACAACTTTTTGGTACTAATATTAAGAACGGCATAAAAATATTGATATAGTGCATGTGATGTGATGCCGTGATGGAGAAAAGTGAAAAAGTAGGGTGAATAGTGTAAAAAATATTGAAAATATTAATAAAAAAGTGAATAGTAATTTCCTAAAAAGGTAAAAAAGCAAATGAGCAACATATAATGAAATGGACGAAAATGACAAAATGAACAACTTATAGTGGGACGGAGGGAGTATAATAATTTTTTAAAGTAATCAATTGCAATAGTTATTTACACAGCTGGATATATGACACAACGTTCCGTCTTGCTATAGATTGAAATCGCAACTATCACAAGAGAAGGATCACCTGATACTGCAACTCACACGTAGGAGTGTGCATAATTCGGTTATTAACCGAAAATCGAACTGAAACAGAACTGAAATATGAATTCGGTTCGGTTTCGGTTATTATTTTTTAGAATTTCGGTATTCTGTTAGGTTCGGTTCGGTTATTAACCGAAATTCAAACTGAAATAATTATATATTTAATAAATATTAATATATATATTTAATACTAATATGTATATAGATATTTGCATTGCTATTTACTTATTTGGACAAAAATAATAAAATTTTGGTTCGATTTTTACCGAAACTTCTATTCGATTTTATATAAATTCGGTTCGGTTTCAATTTGTTATACCCTAATTCGGATCGGTTTTTCGATTATTATAACTCGGTTCGGTTCAGTAACCGAACCAACCATTGCACACCCCTACTCACACACATCGCAGCTGAAACCAAAATCTCTACATGATGAAAACCACCAGGTCATCACAAAGAGAAATATTTTTTTCTTTTCGCAGCTCGAACTCAAAACTCCATGATCTCAAATTGTGAAACTCTACTATTAATGTGTTACTCAACCAACAATTATACTTCATTCCTCTATTAAAGATATAAATATTAACTTTTTACATGTTTAAGAAACATAGATTAAATAAAGATATATTGAGGTATTACATGGTCTATTTTTAAATTAAACGATTGTTTGTAAATATAAAAAAAATTATAAAAATAAAGTATGCATTTTCTTTAATCAATGGTACTCCTTCCGTTCCAATTCTTTTTTTCTTATTTTCTATTTTGGAATGTCTCAATTTTTTTTTTATCTTAAAAAAAATTATTTACATATATAAAAGTTAATAAAATAATTTTTTTATATTTTATTAATTAATTTCACATTCACATGTTCTATTTTTTTTAATTTGTATGCCTCAATCTTTTAAAAAAAAAAGAGGGGGGGGGGGGGGCCCCGGAGGGTGAGAGTATTTTTTTTATTGAACGGTATATCACTTTCGAGGAGTCGCAATCGTCCTGTTATAGATGAGCAGGAATTATTCTCTCTCTTTCGTTTTGAAAAAGTCACCATCTTTGTAGCATCCCCAGCGAATAAATTAACTTTTTATTTCTTTTCTTTTTTAATTTCTTCCTGTAAATTATTGTGCGGATTTTTGCCTTTTTGATGCAAAGTGTCTTGTTTGGTTGCAAATATTAAGGTGTGGGCATCGCTTTTCCTAGTCTTTTTTTTTTATTCTTCTTCTCTGATAAAATCTCATATGCATTGGCTACTCACGTTTTAATTAAAATTAATAGTCCCTCCGTCCATGAAATTTTTTCCCATTTCTTTATGGGCATGAGATTTAATGAAAAATAGTATTATATTGAAATGATAGATAAAATAAGAGAAAAGTAAGAATATTGTGGGGCCCAAAATTTTATTGTGAGTGTAGGTTGTTTCCAAATAAGAAAATGGAAAAAAGTTTTGTGGACAAACAAAAAAGGAAAGTGAGAAATAATTTGGTGGACAGAGGGAGTATTAAGTTCTGTTTGAATGGGTGGATTCGAAATTTGTGAATTTCACATATAAATAATCACTCTTTCCAAGTAAATTAAGTGAATTTACAAATACTTAGAATTGAATTTATGTTCAAAATGAATGAATTTTAAACACTCATCAAAGTGATGTCATTTATGAAATTCCTCTTCTCTGCCCTTCCATCTTTATATTTCATCTATTTTTTTCCTATCTTTCCAATATTTTTACAATTAGTGATTTAAAATATATGCTTCTTACAATTTCTTTTTTAAATCCATTCATTTTTAAATACATCCATCCAAATGGAGCCTTATATTTAAGTAAAGTTAGTATATTATATTTTTTTGGCAAAGTATTGTATGAAAATGGATCATGATAAGCTTATTATGAATAAATTTTAAAGTATCAAACATTTAATCAAATGTATCAAAAAATTCATCAGGTGTATCGAAAGTTGTGGTCAATAAAATCTATATATTGACTTTAACTTTTGATACACCTGATGAATATTGTGATACACTTAACAAGATATTTGATACATTAAGACAATTTTATGATAAGCTTATAATGAACTATTTTTACACAGTACCTACTCTAATTTTTTATTTCCAATTAAATTTAATATTATATTAAACTCTATTTTTACAATTATATCCAGTTATATATGCAATCCGTGCCCAAGAGATTTGATTCATTTTCTTTTTGTGGTTAAATTTTCTTTTATGAATCTATTAATTTTTTTCTCTAATCTCACTTGCTAATAATGGAAAATATGCAAAAATCACAAGGGTAAAAAAGTCTCCCTCGTTAAGCTCTTACAAAAAGTCTGGGAAAAATGTTTTTTTAGGACCGTAATTTTAGGGTAGTTGGAAAAGTAGGACAATATATTTTCGGGCTTGGAAAAGTAGGACAATATGTTTTCAAGCTTGGAAAAGTAGGACAATATGTTTTCAGGCTTGGAAAAGTAGGACAATAACTTTTGGAAATGTAGGACAATAACTTTGAAAAATTGGCCTAGATTTACAACTTTTCAAAGTTATTGTCCTACTTTTCCAAGCCTGAAAACATATTGTCCTACTTTTCCAAGTCCAAAAACATATTGTCCTACTTTTCCAAGTTCGAAAACATATTGTCCTTAAATTACAACTACCCTATAATTACGGTCCTAAAAAAACATTTTTCCCCAAAAAGTCTTCCTTGTTTGGATTTGTTATAATTTATCTTGAATATTTTATCCTTTTAGATCTAAAAATAAGATGATACTCATTCTTGATCTGAAAGGAGAAAAATATTAATACAACTAAATGATAAAATTTAGAATAGATTTTGTGTAAAAGTGTTTCATATTATAAATTACATTTTAATAAGTTTATAAAATTAGTTCACGAAAAAAAAATCTTATAACACAAAATAGTTTATATCATGAAAAGAGTCTATACAATACTTTATCTAAAATTTAAGGTAAATTTTTGCATAAAATGATTCATGATAAGCTTATTATGAACCAATTTTAAAGTATCAAATATTTGAATATAGTATCAAAAATCTAATCAGAAGTATAAAAAATTTGGGTCAACGATGTTATGTTATATTCCTTCGTCCATTAAATTTATACACTATTGTGTTTATACACGGGTGTTAAGAAAAAGTATATAAAATAAATATATTTTGAGTGTATTATGGGGTCCACTTATGAATAAAATAATTAATTTTGAGAACATGAGTTACATGCTCACAGAAAAACAAACTATAATATTTTAAATTTTTTTTTTTGGATATTTTACAGTAAATTAATTTTTCATTCTGTAAAAAAAAAAAAAGAATAAGAGTTCATATATTAATAAATAAATAATTTCTTTAACTTTACACAAAAATCAGCATATAATCTGTCATTTATTAATAAAAAGATATACTTTTTAAATAAATAAAAAAGAGAAAAAGAAAAATCTATAGAGGGAGTAATAATATATTAATAAATGATACTCCTATTCATTTTATACATAAAATCATCTCTTATAAATTGCCTTTATTAAATTGAGGTTAAAAGTAAAGCTGATTATTTTTAAAAATAAAATAAAAAGAGTATTAGCGTATCGTGTACGTAGTATATTGATTGTGATGTGTAACAACTATATATTTTACTCCATTCCAACTTTCTTCCAAATGACATAAAAATTGTAACACCGCACATTTTCTTTATACATTTATATATGTCTCGTCATATATTATTCATTCCATTTTTGACAAACTTCTCCTAAATATATATCCCTATCATTACAATTATTGTCACCTCAATTATTTAATTCAATTAATTAACTCACTTTACTCTTACCTTTTATTTTTATAAATTATTTTTCCCTTTCTTGTGATATTACTTTTGTTCAACATTTTTTCAAAATAGTGTTTCAAATTATAGTTATTCGTTTTACATTGTGTAAATTATTTAATTTAAATACCCTTTCTTAATAGTCACATTAATTTATACTACATTTCGTCCTTCATCCATACACATTGTACTTATACATTTTTTCTAAATTTTATGCTTAAAAGCACCTCAAATTTTCAAAGAATGGAGGTAGTAGTTATTACTTCCTCGTCCCAGAAGACACTGCGGTGTCTTTTGGGCACGCAGTTTAAGAAAAAAATATAAAAAATACAGTATGTTTTTATGAATATTATATGTGTATTGTGAGAGTGAGGTTTAATAAATAGTTTCCTTTTTTAGCTATGCAAACTTTTTGTGGGACAACTCAAAATAGAAAGTATGTCATGTCTTTTGGGACGAGTGAGTATTGTGTTAAAAAAATATAATTCTATAATTATTATTACATTTGTATTCAATAAATAAAGGTATATATATCAAGAATTCATAGGTAAAATTCAAAGTTCAAGCACAATATTTATTATTTTCTTGGTCTATAAAATTCAAAATAGAACTATTATTATGGATTGATGGAGTACAAAAAAAAAACAGTATTTATCATATGATATTTGTATAGATAAACCACTTTAAATTACCCTTTTCGCAATAAAATTCATAATATTTTGGTCATAACAACTAATATTATATCATTTTAATAATTTTTTAAGTGATTCACGTTTGAACTATTTTCAGTATGTACTTTTAGCAAATGATTAGTCTTGTATGCACCAGTTACACGGTGCAACTCAAGTTAATTTTTTAAAAGTTACATAAAATACTACTGAAAAGTTACACATGTTATTACTGAAACGTGTATCTTTCATAGTGTAATTTTTCAGTAATAATTTGTTCAACTTTTTAGTAATAAATTGTGTAACTTTTTAAAAATACACTTGAATTGCACGGTATAATTGGTGCACAGGAGACTTACTCTTGCTAAAAATATCCTATGAAAAATATCATATAAGCGTCCACAATGTTTCTTAAAATATAACAACCCTCCGTAATAAATAGAATTGATTGTTAATCATAAAACAAGAGCAACCTCCTATTATAAATAGGATTGATTGTTAAACATAAAAACACTTTATTTTTTTAATAATAAACACGCATTAAATTAGGATATAAGAACAGATTCTTGCTCGACTTATATTTATTGATCGATAATTCTATAAAATAGAAAATTCTTATTATTCAAAATTTATGCTTATTTACGTACAACCATAAACCCTAAGGTGCTACTTATTTAGTGTGCCATCCATTTGATAAAGTACGAAAGGAGATCACATATATAGAATAATAAAAGTGTAACGATTGAAATTTTTTATAATTTTTTTTATGTATAAAGTGACAAAAAGAATAGAGAAATTGATTGGATAATATGAAAATGGTATTTATGGAGGTTTAATTTTTTATTTAAGTAAGTAAATGATTTTAGAATAGATAAAAAAATAAAAGTTTGAAGTAGCGCTCCATCCGTCTCACTATATAAGTTGTTCATTTTGTTGTTTTCGTCTGTCCACTATATGTTGTTCATTTATTTGTTTATTTTTTTTTTGGAAACTACTATTTACTTTTTTATTGTTATTTTCAATATTTTTTTTATTTTTCTCCATCACATCACTTATATTTTTTCACTTTTATATTAATTTGTATGCTCAAAAGCAACGAGTAACTATACTGGAAGGAAGTATTAAATTTGTATCGGACTATCCGAGTTGGCAACGACGTCAACAATTCACCACTCTAACCCCTCTAACCACTTTGTAGAATTAATTAACATTGATATTTTTTAATTGAATAAAGATTTTTTTATTTTTATTTTTATGGAAAGAAAAAGGGGAAGTTGAGTTGTCGTATGATGGTTTCCGTTAGTGCCCAGAATTGAGTATGTCTGTTCCTATAGGCTATATATATAGCTGATGGAAATACTGATATTATATGACATTATAGGCATCACATTTTTAATTATTTATTTTTTCAACAATGGCCCATAACTTTGGAGTATTGCAGTGAGTTACAAAACTGTCCTTACAAAAAAAGAAGAAGTTCATATACATGTATTATATACAAATAAAAAAGTACTCACTCCGTCCCAGAAGTGTTTTCAGCTTTGGAATGACACAATTTTTAAGAAAAGTAGAGTGTTGTGTAAAATTATATTATTAAAATAATGAGATTGGTTGGATTGTGGGGATAAAGTTAAAGTAATAGTTTCCATTTATAGGGTATGAAAACAATTGTGGGATGGACGAAAAAGAAAAGTGTGAAAATAATTATGGGACGGAGGGAATATTATATTTTTGTGGATTCAGAGAATAATATTATTGAAAAATTATTCATTGTGGCTTAATATTAAGAGCCAAGCCTTGTTCAATACTCCCTCCATTTCAAAATATATGTCATTTTAACTATTTATACTTTTGTTATAATATATGTCATTTTAGCTTTTTTTTTCCCTCAAAACACCCAATCAACTTCAATTAACCATTTCCCAATGCATTGCTATTGGTTAAAATAGTATTCCTTAATATGTGTGCTAAATGCTAAAATGACATATATTTTGAAATGGATGGAGTATTTGTTTTTACCTAACTTTTTTTTTTCTGTGACCACTGGTTGATAATTGTGTGGAAAAAAGTTAGTTTTGTACATTTTAATGCACAATGAATTGATATTGTTGTATCATTTTATAAGCATAGTAATCTCCGTTTCTTTAATACTTTGCACACTTTTTTCGTTTAAATTCGTTCTACTACACTTTTCACACCTCGATTTGGAGAATTTGGAATCGGAGGAACGAAAATATATTTAAAGATAGTTTTTCAGAAATTAAAAGAATGAAAGAGAAAATAATGATCACAATGTGGACATGGTGTGCGGCTAAAGACTTGGTGGATAGAAAAAGGAGTGTGGAGATGGGTGATCAATTCGAAATAGTCTTGTTGCATGAATCTTGAGAGTTATTGAGTGTTTAAGATCATCTTTTTTCTTGGAAAAATTATAAAATGGTTCACAAAATTGATATTTATTACAAATTGGTTCTGTGCAAGAAAAAAATGTGCTTCTGTGCAGAAAAAAAATATGTTTCGGTATAAATATTGTGAACTAATTTGTAAATATAGTGACTTTTTGAACCAATATGTAAATCACCCTTTTTTTTTTTCTTTGGCGTTGAAGGGGATGAGCACCCATTGTGCTTAATTCTTAATATTAAACTTTTTTACTTTAAAAAAATACTTTAACTTTATTCTTCTAATATTAACATATTTATAAAAAATACTTTTATTTTTATATTGAATCTAACTAATCTCATTACTTATATAATATAATTTTACACATCACCCTTGATACTCTAACTTTTAAACACTTTTCTTATAAAACGTGTAAAAAAATGGTGTGAAGAGTGTTTAAAGATAAATGGAGTAATTTTTTTTTTAATAAGTGATGTGATGTTATTAAATGAATGTAGGTAATTATGGTATTATTGAATGAATCACATTATTTTTATTTTTGTTTGTACACACATAAAATCTGGATGAAAATTACCGATGAGCCCTCTTTAACTTTTGTTTCTTTATTCTTCCCCCTATTCCACGATGTTGTATGACAGGATTGTCATTGAATACCAATATCAGTGATGTCGTTCTTCCCCTCCTGCCATAGCCAACATTATTTGATGTAGAAATTGTTCATACAAGTATTCATTATTAAAAGAATAAGTACAAAAACATGACTTAGTCTCTTGTGCACCGTGTAACTAAAGTATTTTTTTAAATAAAATAAAATATTATTAAAAAGGCACACATATTATTACTAAAAAATATATTTTTAAAATATACTTTTTAAGTAATAGTACATGTGACTTTTCAGTAATAAATAACGTAATTTTTTAAAAATACACTTGAATTATAAATACTGTAATTTTTTTAAAATATACTTGAATTGTTCGGTGCAATTAGTGCATACAAGACTAAAGCTAGATAAATGAGTAAATAAATGAAAGTATACATATTTTAAATAAAACTATATCTCGACCCATCTCACACTTAGATTTGACTTATTGAAAAATTTATTTGATATTCAATTTGCATGTACCAAAAACAATTGAAAATGAGTGCTTTACATATTAGTTCCAAAAAATTATTATATTTATAAATTGGTTCATAAAAATTTGTATTTGAGTGTTTTTTGTGTTTGCACGAAAGTTTTTTTTTTTTCCACATAAACCATTTTGTAATTTGTGCGAATTTATTGAACCAATTTATACTTTTTTTTCTTCAAAGAATTAACAAGGAGCCTTTATGCAAGCAAGCACTCAAATGAAACTTTACAATTTTAAAGAAATCTGCGCATTTTTATTTAAATATTTTACATCAATTTACATACTTACTAAAAAGTATTAATTTATCTACATATTTATTTATTACCATTTCACTAACTTTTTTTAAATGTGAAATTTTAGGATGTAAATTGTAGAGTAGTAAATTTTTCTAGAACAGTGTGACTACAAATTATAATTAGGAGACCTCATTGTTGGATGGACCCCAATCGTGTCGGCCTGCTTTTCCAATATTAATTTACTTTTATTTGTAGGTGTTATTTTTTAATTTTTTTTAGGTGTTTTATGTTATCATATCAAGATCTATTATCTATCCATCAATCAAAATGGAAAATGTGAAAATAAAATAAACTGCTAATATCATTTGATATTATATAATTAACTTTGTGGTGTTACACTGATACTTCCCCGTCCCAATATTTTTATTCATAAGTTGGGTTGCACGTATATTAAAAAAATGAAATATGTGAGTATAAAGTTAAATAATAAAATATAAAAAATATATTTTATTGACTTTTATGAGTGTAAGTTGTTTTCTTTTTTAAGATGTAAAAAAAAGTTGGAACGTCCATATAAAAAAATGTGAAATTTATCTTGGGACAGGGGAATATATATTTTGGTTGTCTTTCAAATATATATATATATATATATTTGTCTATATTCTTTTACAACCTAACCATAACCTGCATTAGTCATCCAATAATGCACATTGAAGGCTTGTTTATACATATTTACAAGCTTATATTTGGTTGGCTTCAATATTTTGGTTTTAATTTCAACTGCTCTCTCAACTCTTTCAAGCCCATTAAAGGGCTATGAATATTTACAGTATGTATGTTTAATTTGGCTGTTAGAAAAGTATTTTCCAAATCGATTTTATGGATAAATTATGTTTGTGTTTTATGTGTATTTTAATAAAATTAATTTGTTTCATTATTAAAAAGTAATATATAATAAAAATAGTTAATATCATTTTAAGTTGTACAATAAAACTAGTTTACGAGATACTTGGTCCTAAAAAAAATATTGTCAAGTACAAGTTCCGTTCCACAAAAATTTGCATATTTTCTTTATTCAAATGTCCCGTACAAATTTACATACTATTAAAAAATAAAATATTAATTTATATCCATATTTATAAAACTATATACTATATTGGTTTATATATCACTTTAAATTTTTTTCTTAAAATTTACTCTGGTCGAAAATAATTGAGATATCCCCATCAGTTGTTGGGCACATTTATTATACAATTTTTAGTGTGCAGAGATATCATTGTCATCATGTCAATTCGATCCATGAGTTGGCCCATATGATATTTTGCAATATATATCATGGTGAGTAAATATTACAACTAGTTGTATACAATTTTAGGTAATAGCTTTGTTATGTCTGAAATAGGTGGAAATTAAATGATTTGTGGTTAGGATAATAGTTAGAAAATATAAATGTATAAACAAAAATTTGTGCGAGACTGTCTAATGATATAAGACTAACTCAAATATACAAGTGATAGTACTCAATTTATATCGTATTTAATTATATCATATTATGAGACGGTCTCACAACAAGACTAACTCAAATATATCAAATTAATTCAATAAATCGTAGCATATGTAATGAAAATTATTTAATGGGGATATAAACTTAAGGGAAGGGTGTATTTTAATGAATTAATTTTTTTTTTTCTTTATAAAAAGAGCATGAACTCTAATAATAATTAGGCAACAACTTTCAACTTTCACAAATGATTGCCTTATTTTATTGGTTAAGCTAATCCTGATTATTGAACTAATCAAATTAATTCATCTAATACCCTTCTCCGATGACTATGCAGTGTATGCTTATCAACTTCTCATTACATCACATTGGTAATGTGGAATCTTTAGGACAAATACAATATATATGATCACATATTCATTGATAGACACAATTTTTTTTATTCCCTTTAGATCAATCAACAAAAAAGGTCCATTAAAAAATGAATATTGTTGAGATTTTGAGAAGTAAAGAACTCTTATTCTTTTATCAAAATTTCTATAGCAAATGTGATATTGACACTGTATTCTTCAAGGTTGTAGAAGTAAAAAATTGGTAATCGAGCGTTTTTTGGCCGCCTACCGCCTAGGGCCGTCTATTTTTATTTTTTTAATAATATATATAAAAATACAAATTTTCGGCCGCCTAAGGCCACCTAAAGGGCGTCTAGATCCGAAAACGTCTAGAATTGCCGATTTTACAGAAATCAAGTCGGCAAGAGGCCGCCTAAACCGATTTCTGCATCACTGGTATTCTTATTGAAATCACTAATCTATTTTGAAATTATCATAAACGGGCTCGATTTAAGTTGGTAGTGTCGACATGCAGAATAACTACGTGAATTTGGCATTTCGATCTTGTGTTGTACTGAATCATCATGTATCGATAGATTTAATTGATTTTGCTTCACAAAATCAAATACATTGTAAAAGTAATTGGATCTACCATATATTTGTTCTACATAGAACAATCTTAAACAAAGAAGATCTTAAATCTGCAAATTTGATGATAGGTTAGCTATGTAATTTTAATTAAATCAACACTAAAACAATGCAAGTATATGCTGAATTAAGGTGGTGTTTTGATTTTCTATTCGAATAAAAAAAACCACTTTCTTTTTCAAAAGCAGATTCTTACTCACTTAAAAAAAAAAAAAAAATTCTCACTCTTACAAAATTGGAAACAAGACCTCGATAAAATATCTTAATTGTGGGAATAAAATGTCCAAGCCAATACAAAAGGGCTAAAATATCAGCTTGGTCTAATGTGGTTACAATTATTAAAATAAATGAGGAAGAATTTGCCACCTAAATTACTAATATACCCATTCACTTATTTTTAATCTTATTTATCTTATTTTTACCCATTCACTCTGTATTAATCATATTTTTACGTGTAAAGTGACACATATATTAAGAAATAAAATTTAAAATGAGTAATCGTACCATCAAAACACACAATACATAATTAATTAATTCTTTCTTTACTAATATAAGTAAGAATTGATTCCACAAGAAACAGAAAACTAATTTGTGAAATTTTTATATCATTTAAAGAGTATTGATGGGGAGGGGAAGGGAGGAGGGTTTGTTTGGTTGGCAATTAATACAAAAGAGTAGACAATCTAACAAACAATTTTCTCATTAAAACTCGTGTTATTTTCACTTAAGCAGTCTAAATTGGAAAATAGGAAGTATAAATTAGATAGCATAAGAAAAAATCAAAATCTACGTATGTGAAATGAAAGCTATGACCGTCGCGTGCTCCTGACCGTCACCTTCTGTCCTTGTCGCCTTTTTGCGGATGCCTATAATTCCTTCTGTACGTATCTCCTTCCTTAAGCTTTATTTGGTTAGAGATTGTGATGGATGAGATGCATATATATGAAGATAAGAAGGTGAATATGGATAATCTCGTGAATAGTAAATTTGTGTTCGATTAAGAATGTAGAAGTAGCATTTTATTGAATTTTATGTCAAATTAATATGATGTATTATTTTATTATTACTGTATTAGTTAAAGTAGTAATATTTGTGAAAATAAGAGTGTATATATTATTATTAATAGAGAGAATAAGTGAGTGAAATAAAACTATGAAAGAGAACAAATGGGTAGGTGAAAAAGTGACGATATGATTGTATAAAATTTTATAAAAATTGAGGCATAAATATATAATTGGTATGAGTATTTGATAGAGAACTAGATTTGTTCATTCAAAATAAGATGGGAATTCCTAACCAAACACATCCTTAGAAATCTCATGTCAGTTCCTTTTATAAATCAACTAGTATTTTTGCCCGTGCGATGCACGGTTTATAATACTATATATATATATATATAACATAAATATTTATTAATAAATTATTATGACGTACATATTTGTAAATTATGTTGGATTGAACTTTAATATCAATATTTTATTTCAGAAATGTAACTCATATTTTGTTTTAACATCATGTAACACAACAATTTATAATATAAATATTTAATAAATAATGCACTAAATAGAAATCTAAGAAAAAAATTAGTGGGCACTTGATTTAAACTTTTTAATGAAAATTATATTAATAAATTTTTAATAATAAATTATGGTAGAAAGAAGGTTACATTGCAAATATTTCGTTTTTAACTTTAATAATCGAGAAATTAGTAAAATGATTAAAAAAATTATAGGGGAAGGAATAGTTAATAAAAATTGATAACTTATTCTAATCTCATTATCTTATACTACCTCCGTCCCACGAAAGTTTGCATACTTTCCTTTTTAGTTTGTCCCATAAAAGTTTGCATACTCCAAAAATGGAAATATTCCTTTAAATCTCCACCTTTAAAACCTTTACCTCACAATCTCCACCATACACATTCTACTCATTACACTTTTTCTTAAAACCTGTGCCCAGGAAAGTACCGCAAACTTTCCTGGGACGGAGGTAGTATGAGTTATCCAAAACAAATAATCATTCAATATAATTCTTGAACAATTCTAAATATAAAATAATTTTAAATATTCAAATTTTTAATACTACTTCCATCTCGAAGAAATTTGCATACTAAAAAAATATTAATTTACGTGTATACTTAAAAATATATATATATATATATATATATATTTACTCATATTTCTTAATTGTGTGCACACACGTTTAATATATTTTAATATCATTCTATTGTATTAAGATTATGATGATCATTTAATTAAAAAAAATTATTCTCTCTGTCCTATCTTAATTTTCACTTTTTTTTTTGGGATATTTGCATTAATTTTCACATTTTTTTTTGGGACATCTGCATTAATTTTCACACCAAAAGGAAAAAAAAAAAAACTCTCGTGATACCTAATTTACGGTAATTTTGATAAAATAATATAAATTTAACATGAAATTTTAAATAATGTTATTACTAGCCTTTATACATAAATTTAACTGAAAAAACTCAATAAAATGAGAATTTTACGACAAACATATCAATAGAATATACATAAGAAATATAAAATGATACAACAACTATTTATAAATATTAAATATTTGACAATGAATATCAAAATGATGTCCTATGAGGCTTAAATATAAAGCTGTCAACCGATTTAACTCCAAAAATAAAGTTTGAACAACTAAAATTGAGTGACTCAACCCTAAACTTTAAAAAAATAAAAATAAATTACAACCGATATTTTATCGATATTTCCATGATATTTTTCAGTTTTTTGTAAAATTTAAACTATAATTCACCGGCATCGATATCGATATATCCCGATATTTATCGATATTTTAGAAAAAAAATCATTCCAAAGGATATCCATATCGGGAGTGTCAAAGATCCGAAATTTCGACATAATTTCCGAAAATTTTCATCCTTGATAGTAACAAATAAATAGCAGTTAAGATGCATAACAACAATAAATTTATAATAAAGAGAAAAGTACAAATTAGTGTAACAAATAAAATATCACCTGCCAACAAAATTTTGCAGCGCGTATAAGAAAAACTATTCCTCGCAATTGTAAGTCACGGAATCACCCAGAAGAGAGTGACAAAAACGCACGACAGTGAGCATACTTATATTTCTACGCTGCTTTTATATATTTATAGATTAAAGGCTGCCATTAGATATGGGCCCATCATGATCATCCGATTTAATTCCATATGGCAGCATGGTATATGGAAAAGAGCATGGGCCTCACCACTAGTTCAACAATAAAAGAAAGGACAAGATATTTCCACCCAAATTTTAAGTACTTCACCCCTTTTTATGCTTATTTAAAAATATATTTTTAAAAACATAATTATTTATTAAATATATTTCACAATTATAAAAGAACAGTTCACCCCCCCTTTCTTTTAAAACCTAGAATTTTATTGGTTCTCACTCCACAGTCTTGAACCATATATATCGAACGAAAAAGTTATAATTTTTTTTATTTTGTCAATATGATTTTGATATAAGATAATAATAGTTTTTCACATGCATATTGATGGTTTTTTCGTACGTTTTCCGAACTTTGTTTAAAAAAAATTCGAACATATTTGTTCCACAATGGTTGGTGGAACAAATGCAAAATGTTCGGAAAAATTTTCTGAACATTTGTACTTTATTTAGAAAAAAAATTCTGAACATTTTGCATTTGTTCCACCAAAATTTCCGAAAAAAAATTTCAAAAAAAAAAAAATTCGAACAAATGTTATTTGTTCGACTAAAATTTTCGAACAAATAGCATTTGTTCGAACAACTAGAGTCGAACAAATGTCTCCAGTGATTTTTTTGCGTTTTTCAGTTGATTTTGTCCTACGAAAGTTTCCGAATGATTTTTAATTGATTTCCAATTCTAATATTTGTAATAGTAACAATAAAAACTCATTCAAAACATACAAAATTATTCAAACCCTTCCATATATAAAACTAATTTAAACCTTAAAACTAATAAACTCTTAAATTTATCCATCAAAGAATACTACGGTGATGGTGGACGTCCGTTGAAAATTATGACGGTGGTGGTGTCAGAGGTCGCCGATGGGTGTCATCGGAAGAAGAACTTGCACACTTTTTTTTTTAGAATGTGGGTGAACTTGTAAAATAATAAAAGGAATTAAATTGGGAAAATTAAGGATGGTGAACTAAAATTTTTTTATGGTAAAGTGAAAAAGGGGGTGAAGTATGCAATTAGGGGTGGATAATATGCGCATCCTTCTTTAATTTATTAATGAGTCGCTGACAATGAATAGGAAGTTATGGAAATTGGGCTGCTGGCAATTTTAATGGGCCTGGGCATCTATTTGAGCCTTCTTCATTAATTTAAGTCTTCTAAAATTTAATTCATGGAAAATTCAAAATTACAATTAAAAAAAATTTAAGTAGGATCTATTAACTTAAACTCATAATAGTAGAAAAATACAAAATTTTGATATGATTGAGCGTAATAAATTATACCCTAATCAATGATGAAGATATCAACACCGTTATCGCAAATAATATTGCAATTTCAAATTTATGGAGACATTGATGAATATTTCGACATCGCATATCGATATCGTAAAAAATTATAAAAATAACAAATATTTTATTAAAGTTTTAGAAATTTAACTTGAAATTTTAGAATTAATATAACATACTATTATGCATTTGTACAATTTTAAAATCACAATAAAATAATATATTTGAAGAAAATATATGGGTATAAACTATATAAACATTGTATAAAATGAATGAAATGATCAAGTGTTCGAGTGGAACACGCTTTCTTCAGGTAGCTAGAAGGTCAGCTGTTCAATTCTTAGCGGGCGCAAATGATGAGAAATAAACAGAGTATATTTTCTAAATTTCAAGCCCTCGTAGCTAAAACATTACGTGTAGTTACACACATACATAATGAATCCAACAAACTGATACTCCCTCCGTCCCATTAATATTGCTCATTTATTTTTTTATCTTTTTCGGAAACTACTATTTACTTCTTTATTATTATTTTTTCACACTTCTTACACTATTTCTATTATTTTTTCATTTTTCTCCATCACATCACTTATATTTTTTCACTTTTTATATCACATCACTTATATTTTTTCACTTTTACCTTAATTCGTGTGCTCAATAGCAACGAGCAACTTATACCGAAACGGAGGGAGTAATATATATCACAAGTGGAAATCAATATGTATGGGATGAGAATTTTAAATATTTAGAAAAAGAACAGAAAAAAAAACTCCAGATGCATTATTTGGCCTGCAGAGATCAGCTGCACAAAATGTATAGGCAGTTGGATATATACAGGAATGACAATAATGTAGTGGGCCATCACAGCAAATCAATCAAAAAAAGTATTCCAAATAAGTCCTCATAAGATGCTCTTTCAAAACAAAGAAAGTTACTCCACCTCACAATAAAACACATACCATTACCCCACACTCACAGTACTAACAATAACGTATACATTTACATGCCACATTTCGAATTCAACGTATGTGTTATCTATTACGAGTGGTAACGATATTCAAATTTAATGGTCTTTTTGTTCGTCAAATTTATTATTATTATTTTTTTGAATATTCACAAGTGATTATATTATTTATAATCGGGCTTCATAATATATATATATATATATCTATAAATTAACAATTTCAACACCTACAAATAAAGGCGAGAAAAATAAATAAACATAATTTTCATCATGGATTAAGATTTCAATCTTCAAGGATATGAATTTGATTTTTTTTTTTTACCGGAGTCTCAACATCTTGTTTTGAATTTGACTACAATATAATTTGATAGTAGAAAGTTGATTAAGTCATTTTTGTGATTTATTTCATTGGACCTATTAAAACTCTATTTCGAGTATATTATATATAAGAGGTCAGAGATTTATATAATAGTAAAGTGAAATTCTCAAATTTAAGATTAAGAAGAAAATAATCACAAAATTTGAAGATATATATTATTGTTTTTTTTTTAAATTAAGATTTATATAATATATAACACTGTTAATAAAAACTTTAAGAGATTTTTTTATTACTCCCTCCGTCCCAATATTTTTTTTATAGGTTGAGTTGCACGAATATTAAAAGAAAGTAAAATATGTGAATATGAAATTAAATAATAAAATATATAAAATATACTTTATTGATTATTATGAATATAAAGTATTTCTCTTTTCAGGATGTAAAAAAAGAGTTCGAACATCCTCATACGAAAAGTTTGAAAATTATTTTGGGACAAAAAATTTGGGATACTAATGGAAAGAGGAAGTAATAAGATTTTTGAATCGACGGTTTGGATTTGATGGGTGGTATGGCCCACCTGCAGTGACCTTTTATGAGGCATTGTTTTGTTAGAGGGACTGATGGTACAGGTGTACCAGTTGTGGAAATTATGGTCAACATCTAGGCCTTCAATTTATACAGTGACCATCTGAGATCGATTCACCTGATGACAATGATCAAACAATGAAAATATATGTAAATTTGAGAATGTAAGTGAATATTTTTAATTTGAGAGTATATAAATTTTTGTGGGAGAAATAAAGAAAAATGTAAATTTTTTAGGGAAAGAGAGAATATGTTTTGGATCTATCATCTATGTTCATACTTTGGGTTTGAGAAATATATTACCAAAAAAAAAATTATTGACATTTTTTATTTAATTAAATTGAGTTGTTATACTTGTTAGTGTATAAATTAAAATGTGTATAATTTGAATACTATAAAATTTTACATGAAAATTATTCATTATAATTAAGTTTATCATAAAATTATTTTAAAATATTAAATATTTAAAAAATATATAATAATAGATTTTATAGGATATTTGTAGGTATAAATTGAATGTGAGATTTAAAATCTAGCTAGACTCCATACACAATTCAATACATTTATTTATTTTATATATACCTAAAAATTTACCTACTCATTACTTGAAAATCTGTGGTTCCATCTCCATTTATATGAAAGTAATTAATATTAAGATAGAATTAAGGAGTACATCATTTCTTGTAGCGTGATATATATATTTTTTCATCAATTAATAAATGTCATATATACTATTTGCATCATCACTATGCACGCATGCAGCATGCTGTCTAATTAATGACACACAGTATACTACTACTACAGATCAATTTTGCAAAAGAATATTCAAATTGCTAATTATTGCACATATATATACGTACGTATATATATATATATATATAGTAATATACCCATGCAAACTAATTAATGCGCAAAACATCGATCATGAAACTATATATATCTAATTAAATCCATCAAAGTGACACTTACAAATGAAGATTAATTAGTACACATATATTTCTCTCAAAACCCTAATTAAAGTACGTAAAAGTGAATTTAATTAATTAAATCACCAATACATAATCATATTCAGAATTTACGCAAATCAAATCAAATCAAATTTATATAACTCCTAAAACATGAAATAAATCCTCACTTATATATACAAATTCACAACATTGAGAAATATTTAATCTAGAATTGGCATATATTATTACAACATCATTGCTGCGTACGTTGTTGCAATGTGTCGGTCGCCTCCACCGCCGCACCACCCGCCCTAAAGGCTTTCAGCGCCGCCAGCATGCCGAGGTTATGCCCGTCCACCACCGTGCTTCCGCCGCTTCCACCACCCATAACAAGTTGTTGCCCCGGCGTCGGAAAATTCATAAAATGCAACCCACCGTTCGTCACCGAACTACTTCCCCTATACCCCACCGGAGGAAACTGCCACAGAGATTCGCCGGTCTGATTACTGCTCGGATTTGTGACCATAAAAAACGCGGTCGCCGGCGATTGCAACATGGCCAGATCCTCCTCCGGCCTCCGCTTCCCCCCCATCGCCTCCGAGTCCCGCATTTCTTGCTTAGCATGCACCACACTCAAATCCTCGCCGCCTCTCTCCCACGGCGGCGCAAACCCCTGATTTAAAAAATGAACTTGAGTTGCTCGTTGCAAGGGAGCGGAAAGGGTGGAGGCGGAGCTCCTCAGGGAAATATTAAGCGAGGATAAATTCGCGGGTATAGTTCCGGTGCCGGTGGCGGCGATGACGGCGGGCTCGGCCTGCTGCAGCAGCCACTCGACGGTTTCTCCGTCGGACTTATGGCCCAGCTCACGTGTGAGCTGGAAGACACGTGCGGCGCAGGTGGCGGGCATTCTGATCCTGCGGCCTCGGCCATCTACCTTAGTGTGCCTGTCCTTGGTGACGGACCTCTTGGTCAGAGGCGGCTTCTTGTCACGGGCGGAAGACTTCAAAGTCGTTGTATCGGATAATTGGTGGTGATGATCTCTTTTATCCAATAGTTGGAGGGGGAAATTAGGGGTTTGGGGAGAGGAGTTTCCATTGCAAATAGTATCCATATATATATGTTCTTCACTTATTTGTGGGACTGATCGATCTCGATCTCTTTTATGGCTTGAGTTTTGTTTGTTTTTTTTAATGATTCTGTGTCTAAGCTGTTAGCTAGCTTGCAATTCCTTTGGGATGGCAGCTGGACTTTTGAGAGAGGAAAGGAAAAGATAGGGAAGAAGATAAGGAAAGTGAGTGAGTACAAGCTTTAAGCAACAAACATAATGATGAGTGGGAATTATATGAGTGGTGGGCTACGGCAATATATTTAAGCAATCCTTTTTTTTTTTTTTAATCTTATTAATTTTTAAGTTTTGGTTTTCGTTCTCTCGCTTTACTATCAAATTTTAATTTTCGTCTTATAGCTCAATGTATGTATAGAAAGAGATAAAGATATAGCATGGAAAAAAAAAATATATATATATATATATATAAATTATAGGACAAAAACCAAAATTTAAAAATTAATAGGAACAAAATAAAAAAGAGGTAAAATTTTAGGACGAAAATCAAATTTTAAAAACTAATAGAACCAAAATCAAAAGGAGATAAAGTTACGTGATGAAAAAAAATTATTTTCCCTAAATAGAAAAAATGTCACTTACATATTGATTCAAAAAAATGACTATATTTCTGCATAGAAGTACTATAAATTTTTTTTTTTTTTCATAGAAGCATATTTTTGTGTACAATATTAATTTATAATTAGTGTCACAAAAAATCGGAGGGCAACTCAATAACTTCAGTTTTCAATTATGTTTTGGGTTGTCCGGGTTTGGACTGAGGTGGGGGTGGTTGATCGTATATTGTTCTTTGATGTGCAATAAATTAATTCTGTCAGCGTTCTTTTTTTTTTTCAAATCTCCCTAGTCATCCTTTAAAAAATCTCATATATAAGTACAAATATACATATAATAATTTATAGTGCAACTATATATATATATATATTTATGTTTGATAAGAATTCGATCGCATATATGTGTATGTATATATTCGTATTGGCGTTTTATTATATCTCAGTAATCCACATATATAATTAAACCCCACAATTTAAAATTTATGATGGTGGTTTTTTCAATTAATTACTGTGGAGTATGGACAATGATCAGTTGGCATAATTCAGACATCCACGTGTGGTGATCTTTTTTATCGCTCAATTTGTAAGAGAACACTGTGCAATCCAATTCTTTCCAGAACGTTGGGACCCAATCTCTTTTTAAGTTTGAATTAAACCCTACTCGCGCCAGCATGTATGTATTAAGTGGAAAAATTACTTATCTCATCCATGCAATCATCAATCAGTCCCTTTCAGTAATTTCTTTGCTGGATAAGCATGGTGTATGAGTGTATAACGTAAATAGACGATCTAAAATTTTGAGATATTGGGTTCGAGATGAAGAAGGGAATAAAATATTCTTTTTTGTGGTGGAATGGTAGCTCCGCTCTTAAGTCTTGTGAAAATCGCGGTTTCAACTAGTAACACTACAAAAAAAACGGGTTTTAGCGACCGATTTAGCGACCGAAAATCGGTCGCTAAACACATTTACCGACCGATCAAGGTGGTCGGTAAAACTGTGGTCGCTAACATTTAGCGACCGAATTTTCATTCGGTCACTAGCTTAGCGACCGCCAAAACGGTCGGTAATTAGTCGCTAAAAGAATCGGGATTTGATCCGTTTTTGAATTTTAGCGACCGATTTATCGGTCGCTATTTATATAAGTAGCGACCGAATAATCGGTCGCTAATTATATATTTACCGACCGATTATTCGGTCGCTAAATAATAATTTTATTTTTTAAATATTTTGTTATATTTTATTTAGCAACCGAATAATCGGTCGGTAAATACAACATAATTAGCGACCGATTATTCGGTCGCTAAATTTTGTCGTGAAAAAAAAAATTTGGGGCCAAGGTGGTTCGAACCCAGGCCTCCAGTGTGGCTCAGCAAGGCTCGAACCACTTGGCTAAGCCTCCAACATATTAACATATGCACCGCAACCTTTATTTGAGTCATATTTGGCTCAGATTAAATCACCCAATTTCGCGCCTGTGAGGGGTCGAACACGCGACCTCTGAGCATCTCAGAGGTGGCATGACCACTCGGGCACTTGGCGTTATTGTTCATTTTTGTGCAATTAATTGTATATAACTTCAAATTGAGTCACGTTTTTTTTAAAATGCTTCTAATTAAATGAGTATTGTTTCTACTTTATTTATGTTTATATATATTTCATTAAATATTATAATGTTAAAATTTTATTATTTAATATTACCAAAATTTATTAATTTGTTCATTTTTTTTGCAATTAATTGTATTTAACTCCAAATTGAGTCACATTTTTTTTAAATGTTTCTAATTAAATGAGTATTTATGTATATATATATTTCACTAAATATTATAATGTTACAAATTTATTATTTAATACTACGAAAATTTATTAATTTGTTCATTTTTTGCAATTAATTGTATTTAACTCCATATTTTTTAGTCACATTTTTTTAAATGCTTCTAATTAATTGCTTGTTAGTTCTAATTTGTTTATGTATATATATATTTCAATAAATATTATAATGTTGTAAATTTATTATTTAACATTACGAAAATTTATTAATTTATTCAATTTAAAAATACAAATACAATTCGTTCAAAATTTTCACTTTCTTTGGATTTTTATATAACCATTTGAAACTAATTATTTTACACTACTAAAATTTAAACATTCAATATCCCATAAAAACATCCAACATAAATAAAATAAAATTAATTGTTCAACAAAAAAAAAAAAACTAATGTGACGAATTAAAGCCGTCGTCGTCACCACCAAGATCGACAACCTCCTCATCGCCATCGTCATCATCCTCAGGTAGAGGTGGTGGAAGATCAGGAAATTTGGGGACGTTCCAACCCATCTCTTCGGAGGCAGACTCAAGCCAATTCTTCATCATTCTCGTCAGGTCCTCCGTTTGCTTCATCCTATCTTTCATCATCTTCCCATTTATTTGATATTTCTCCAATTTCTTTCTCACGTCGGAGAGTTGACTTTCGACGTGGGAGGAGGGGTGAGAGTCGAGGGAATAGGAGGAGCTCCCCTTCTGTGATAGGCGGACAGTCTTACTGTGACTGCCCAATCCTAGATACTTCCCCTTCTTTGGTTTGACCAAATTCAGAAAAATTTGGTCCTCGTCAACAGGGGCGGGGGTAGGATTCTCCGGGGTGGGTGCCGACGCCGTCTGAGCCTCATCTGATTCTGAAATTAAAAAATAATCATAATTATAATATAATATTAATTAGTATAATTCATAAAATAATTAATTAGAACAATAATTAATTATAATAAAATACATACGTGAAGCTCGGTGGTGCGGCCATAAGTCGACTGTCCACTCTCCCCAACCGGGTGAGCAAAATGCATCTCCTAGATGAGGCTGGGCTTAACTCCGTATGCATGCTCCTGTACAAAAAATTAAACTTTTTAATAAAGTAAAATTAATTAATTTAAATGTGAGTATATTAAAAAATTAATTAAATACTTACAAAAGCGAGAGCATGCTCGTAAATCGACAGGGAGCCTGCTCGATGTATGGCTATGCCTTGCCCGGTGGGGTCGCTCATCCTATTTCTTCTTGCCGCCTCGGCCCTCGCAACATGCCTCGGATCATTCCAATACTCGAGGAGTCCCTCCCAGATATTACGACCCTCTTCGTCCGTCCCCATATTCTGAATGATCCTCTCCTTCAGCCACTTGTCTTTCATCATGTGGACTAAGTCTTTCATGCGGTTCTGGGCTTTTTCGTAAAATAGACCACGCACCGCATCATCGTGTCGCGGTTCCCACACGCAGAGCTTCTGCAATAAAATTCATAACAAACATATAAATTCATAATTCAATAAATTAAATAAAATTAATATTATTACCTTAAACTCTTCAAAAAATGCTTTCTGCTTGGATGCGGGAACTTTAGACCACGATCTCACTCCATAAGGCCACACAACACTTTTCAGTGCATCCGTGACCAAGCTAGAAGATTTATTACCCGGACGCAAGCTGCATAAATAATTAAGTACATCCAAGGGTACATCCATCAATATATAAATAATAATTAACAAAAAACTTTAGAATAATAATACTTACCTCTCGAAAGGGTACATCCACCTATACTGCACTGGACCACCGTGTAAAGCTTCATACGGTAAATGAACAGGTAAGTGCTCCATCGAGTCAAAGAAACTGGGTGGAAAAAACTGTTCTAACTTGCACAGTAAAACAGGGATGTCTCTATCCAAACGCTGCATGTCGTCCAGTGTAATCATTGAGGAAGTTAAGTCTTTGAAAAATAGACTTAATTCTGTGATCACACTCCATATATCCTTTGGAAGTGCGTACTTAAAGGCAATCGGTAGCAACCGCTGCATAAAAATATGACAGTCATGACTCTTCATCGTAGTGACCTTCCCTGTTGCTGGCTCAAACGACCGACCCATGTTCGACACGTAATTGTCCGGAAAGCGCAAATCCTTCACCCATTGAAATATTTTTTTCTTATTTTCTATGGAAATTTGGTACTTTGCTTGTGGCCACTCACTTGCTCGTCGACTACTGGAGAGACTAGGATGAGAACAGAACTCACTTAACTCTTCTCTGGATTTTGCAGTGTCTTTGGTCTTGCCGTTTGTATTAAGGATCATGTGGAACAAGTTATCAAACACATTCTTCTCTATATGCATCACATCCAAGTTGTGTCTAATCAATAATTTACTCCAATAAGGCAAGTCCCAATAGATGCTTCTCTTCTTCCAACCTCCACGGATACCTTTATTGTATTTCATCCAACCCTCCTCAGTCGTTTTCCTCAAGCCAGTTACTGTAACCTCTCTCAACAACGAATCACCTGAAATAAAGCGTGTATGGTTAAACTAAATTGATAAAACTCTTTTCATAAGTAGTGATTAAAATATAAACAATATTTATATACCTGTTCGAACTTGTGGTCTTGTACGCTTTACATCATTCCCCTTTAGAAAGTGCACTTTGTCCTTCCGCCATTTATGATCATTACATAGAAACTTCCGATGGTTATCGAACCATGATACCTTTTTACTCAGTGGAAGCCAAAATGCATTAGATCCATCCATGCAGTACGGGCAAGCTTGTTTTCCTTGAGTCGACCACCCAGACAACATAGAATATGCTGGAAAGTCGTTGATGGTCCATAAAACAGCAGCCCGTAATGTGAAGTTCTCCTTCCTGTACACGTCATATGTCTCTACTCCCGTATGCCACAAATATAACAACTCTTTAATCAATGGCTGAAGGTAGACATCTAGGTTTTGCTTAGGATTCTGAGGACCAGGCACCAAGACAGTGAGAAATATGTGTTGAGGCTTCATGCACAACCAAGGAGGTAGATTGTACGGAGTCAGTAATACAGGCCACAACGAATACTTCTTCCCGTGCATACCGAATGGAGCAAATCCGTCTGTGCACAGTCCAAGCCTCACATTTCTCTTCTCACTCGCAAAATCTGGAAACTCTCTATCAAGATGTCTCCACGCATTAGAGTCAGCAGGATGACGCATCTCTCCGGAATTCTCATCAGAACACTCCTCAGCATGCCATCTCATGTCTTTTGCAGTGGCACTCGACTGATACAACCTCTCTAGACGAGGAGTGATGGGAAGATAATACATAGACTTAAAAGATGTCTTCTTCCTACGATCTGAGGGTTTGAACCTAGGGTAGTTGCACATCCTGCACCGATCGATGCTCTCGTCGTCACCCCTAAATAGCATGCAACCGTTGGTACAACAATCAATCTTCTCAAATGGTAAACCCATATCCTTCAAGAGCCTCTTACTTTGATAGAAATTTTCTGGTGCTGTGTTCTCTTTAGGTAGGGCCCGTTTGAACAACTTTGCAAATTTATTGTACACTTTCTGACTGACTTTGCCTTCAGTTTTGATGGACAACATCTGAGCATTGAATGATAATTGTGTCTCAGTATCACAACCAGGAAACAGCTTCTGATCGATAGATTTAAGCATCTAAAAAAATCTCTGCGAACGAGGATTTGGTTCCTCTTCCATGTGGTGACCACCCAAACCAGACTCATCAATCATCGTATGATAGCTTTGGAATTCATCCACCGGTGTCTCAGAGCATGGAATAGGCGAATCACGGCTCAAACCACCAATCTCAAATCTCTCACCTCCACTGCTACGAAACTGATCATAGAAGGCAACCACTATTTCAAGATTATGATTCCACCGAGTTTCGCCATGTACAGTCCAATTGTAATAGTATGGAGTAAAACCAGACATCACGAGATGAGTTAGAACCTCATCAATGCTAAAAAATATCTTGTTACCGCACTCTTTTTTTGAACAAGGACATCTAATCTGGCCATTCATATCCATGCAGTGTGGATTACCAGAGGCAAACACAGTAAACTCATGAATTTTCTTGTAAAATTCAGGGTTGATCGATCCTTGTATCAGACGAGGGATTTCATACATCCAACGACGATCAGGGAGTTCCATCTGATTTAAATTAAGAATATACCACATTAGAATTATAAAAAAAATCACCAGAGTTTCGACTATAAACAAGCATATCCGATTTTTTAAAACAAAAAATCCAATATATATAATCAAACATCAATTACACTACAAAATTCTAACAAATTAAATTAGGATTAAAATCTCCAATAAAAATAGATATATTCATAAATAATTAATGTACAACATGCAAATAATATTAAGCTTAAACGGTAAAAACGTAAAAACGTACGGTCAAATTGAAGCAACGAGCACAATGTGACAATGGACCCGAACGATTACAACCAACACGTTAAAATAATATAATTCTTCACATTTCTGAGATTTTTTAAGGTTTTGGGGGTAAATTTTCGTGAATGAAAAGGAAAGAAGAGGGCAGTGGCTGTTCTATATTCGAAGTTTAGTGACCGCTTTTTTTAATTTACCAACTGAAAATTCGGTCGCTAAATGTAAAAACCGAATCGGGCAATAATTGCCCACCTACCCGCTTTCGGTTTTTAATTTTAGCGACCGCATTTCGGTCGGTATTTTCGTTGGAAAATTTAGGATTTGACCAGTAGTCAAAATCGGTCGCTAATCGATCAAAAATCGGCCGCTAATTAATTATTTAGCGACCGATTTCAGTCGATTGGTAAAAAGCGGTCGCTAAATTTCGTCTTTTTTGTAGTGTAACTGCGGTGTAGCTAGTTATGAAGTGCAGTTCCAGGTGGTTTCCCTTTTGCATTAATCGCGGTTCCGATTTATAACGATATGTTATATGCCCGGTAATAGAAAGAACTATTATAATAGGTTATATTAGAAAACTATTACGGTTTAGGATTTATTGGGGGTGCTTGGTATGAATTTAAGATGAGAATGTAATGAATAACATTAAGAGAGTAATCACTGTTGAGGTTAGTGATTATCCTTTTGTATAATATATTTTAATAATTTTATTCATGTATAATAAATAATATCAAACACTGTTAATGAAAATGAATTCTCATGAATTTTTATTTATTCTCATTCCTCACTCTCATTATCCCAACCAAGCGGATCTCAATGTTTTGTCTGATCAAGAAGGTACAGAAAATTAAAAATAATCATTTATTGTCTTGAATTTGATCAGCAAATTAGTTTAAGTAATTATACATACATCGCTCTCATTAGTCTCCATCATGAGATCTTTAGAAAAAGATTTATGTGATAATATAAATTAACATGAGATATATCATCCATTATAATTACTAAATATATATATATATATATATATATATACATATAAATCAAGAATATAATAATTCCAATATTCATGAATCATTAATGTTCTATATAAACAATTTTATTTTTTTGACATCATCTATATAAACAATTAAACATGCATGTTTAACATGTACAGTTAGTCATGACATCATTAAACATAAAAAATATTTCATGGCCAGTTGTGTCCTAAAACATTTTGGATATCTTCGGATTCTTGTCTAGTTCTTAATTAGTTACTTAAACAACGAAATTATTTCTAACCAAATCCCATAATTGGTGTCATCATCAAGATATTCCAAAACCCCAAACATCGTTTACAGGATTCAATGCATTTATAAATACAGCCATCATAACAAACGACAATATGTTGCCACTTGCATGATCCATAATTATTAGCTCTTACAAAAATTTATTGCTTGAATAAATATCTTGCATTAAATTGCATATTGAGACCTTTTGAGTTTTGATCATAGTCAAGTTGGAGCCTTTAAGAAATTATAAAAACTAATTAGAGTAATTATTCATAGAGACTTATAATGTTGGGCATATGCTTAGCCCAAGTGATTACTTGTTGGTTTTTTGGTCCATATTCATTTTTATATTATACTTTGGCTCATTTCTAGGTTCTTCCCTCTTTCTTTGTTTTCCTAATCTGTACAGGATTTTCCCAAATCTCTCTCTCAATCATACGATTCACCTTCCTTTCCGATTGTCGAAAATTATAATCTAATGATCGAAAATTGTGAGATTCTTACGCTATATGATGAACGCTGGCGGCATGCTTAACACATGCAAGTCGAACGGGAAGTGGTGTTTCCAGTGGCGGACGGGTGAATAACGAGTAAGAACCTGCCCTTGGGAGGAGAACAACAGCTGGAAACGGCTGCTAATACCCCGTAGGCTGAGGAGCAAAAGGAGGAATCCGCCCGAGGAGGGGCTTGCCTCTGATTAGCTAGTTGGTGAGGCAATAGCTTACCAAGGCGATGATTAGTAGCTGGTCCGAGAGGATGATCAGCCACACTGGGACTGAGACACGTCCCAGACTCCTACGGGAGGCAGCAGTGGGGAATTTCCGCAATGGGCGAAAGCCTGACGGAGCAGGATGTTTGTCCCTTTGTCTCAGTGTGGTCTACAATTCTTCAATTGTATGTGTGAGAGATAGAGGGTTGAGATTACTACCAGAGTAGGTTGGTGAGAGGGAAATCTCTAAGGTCATTCTCATACACCGTGTGAATTAATCTACTGGAATTGAAAAGATGTTCTGAACTCGGAGAATTGGTGATATCATTCTCGTTATTTATCTATCTCTATTAGATCATATATTATATTAGATATGTTTATGTTCTTATATTTTACCTTACAGATAAACTCATATAATATAATATAAACATAAAGTAATTATTCACAAGGCTTGATTCACATCTTTTCTGAGCTCCCATATTTGGGTAGAGCCCAAATTCGTCATAATATATCGAATCCATGTATATTATTAAAAAAGATACTAAATAAACTTTGTGGATGACCTAGTTACATGATGACTCAAACATTTGTATAATTACAAAATTTTGACTTTCAAAAAAGATATATAGGGAGCATAAATTTGACTTCTTATAAGATGTTTAATTAAGAGTTTGAAATTCATAAAACTTTATATGAAAATGTTATAATTAAGAAACATATATCATCTCATCCTTGAATAATTATTAAATAGGGGTTTAACTAAGAACTCTTCCTAAATCCAATTAAAATAAGATTTACTTGGATAGTTACTATATCCTCCAAACTTTTATAACTCATCGTTAATAATATTTTAAGCTAGTTTTTTTTATTCCTTTCACACAAACTTTTATATATATACTATCTCTTATCCTCAATATTTATTTTCACTTTCCATTTTTTTCGTATCCAAAATATATTCTCATTTTCTCTTTATGAAATATTACTCCCTCCGTCCACGAAATTTATGCTCACATTTTTGCACGTGGTTTAATGCAATATGTCTGAAGGTATTATGTGATATTGTGAGGTCCGTTTTGAGTAAAGAAAATATTTATGTAAAGTACATATGATATACTTTTCATAAATATTCTCTTTATTCAAAACGGACCTCACAATATCCCGTAATACCCTCCGACATATTGCATTAAACCACGTGCAAAAATGTGAGCATAAATTTCGTGGACGGAGGTAGTATTTTATTATCACACTCACAAACTATCATTTTATTTTATTTTAAAAAAAAACTAGTGCCTATGCAAAAGGAAATAAATACCGGAGATGAGATGGAGTGAGTAGTATTTATTTATTTTTTGAAAGGGAGTGAGTATATATAATTAGTTGAGTTAATATATGTTTGCTTTGTGAAGTGATGACTCTCTTATAGTTATATTGAATATCAAATCACGTGCTGTGATCATGTCCTTCCCAAGTGATGTAGATGGCTTACCATCTGATTCCAGCCAACCACGTAATGTCATGGGGGTGAAACATTGAAAATATAATAGATCAACAATACAGAATTGAATATCTTTTGCTAAAAAAAATAAAATTGAAACGTTTTATAAATTCTTTTTAATATTTAAGCAGATATATCTATTTGGTTATGAGAATAACTCCTAATGAAGACATAAATGGCTTCTAATTAAAAGCACTTTTAATAAGTCATGATAATGGGTTGATATTTTTATATAGTACGAATGAATTTATAAAATAATAAGTCATGATAATCACTTTCAAAATCAACAATTATTTGGGATGGATCCAAGAGTTGAGAGGCATATATGCCGCATGCCAATTATTCATATTAGTTTGTAATTAAGTAATTATACATATATAAAAATGACCGACAGATGTATATATATATATTTTTTTAATAAAAAAAGGCCCCATGCACAGGTTAAATTAAGTTATGAAGAATAAATATACAACAAGATTTTGGTAGGAGTAAATTAATAACCATGAAATGAATTTCGTTTAGATACTGCATTAATGGATTGGTGCCTTAATATATATTATCTCCGTCCATAAAAATTGGTCTATCTTGATAATTTACGATTATTAAAAAAATTAATGTTATATATAAAAATGGGTGTATTAATATAAAAAAATATCAGGAGGCACAACCCAACCAAGTAAAAACAGTAAGGTCCAGACTATATACCTCTATGTCCTTATTAGATACATACTTTTTTAATATACACATTTTATTTCTACTATATTTTTATTAAAAGATTAACTAAATTTCGACAGATATTTATTAATTAATATTTTTGTGATTTTTCCAAACATATATTTCACACATTTTTGTAAAAATATGGAAAGAAAACCTAACAAAAGGCCCAAAGTAGAAGCCCATCAAGAAGGAAACAACAACGACGTCGTTGCGGCATACGACAAAGTGGAAAAAGTGTAGAATGGGAAGCCTTCTTCTGATAGAAGATATCAGAGCCAGGTTTCGATCCTGGGACCTGTGGGTTATGGGCCCACCACGCTTCCGCTGCGCCACTCTGATTTGGTGATTTTATATTCCAATTGTCCTCTATATATTTGCAAACAATAAAATGTTCAAATTGTTACTCCACATCTTCGATTAATTTTCATGGGTTAGAGGGACACAAATCATTTTATTCTATTATTAAAAGAATAACTCTCATGTATACCAGGTGTATCATACAATTTAAATATATTTTTTACTTATATGATGCGTTTGGTGCATATAAGATTAAAACATGTTAAAAATTGTACTCCCTCCGTCTCAGAAGACATTGCAGTGTCTTTTGAGCACGCAGTTTAAAAAAATGTACAAAAAGTACAATTTTATGAATATTATATGTGTATTGTGAGAGTGTAGTGTAATAAATAATTTCCACTTTTAAATATATAAATTTTTTTGTGGGACATATCAAAATAGAAAGTATGCAATATCTTTTGGGACGGATGGAGCATACGATTAGTGATATTTAATATTAGGCTTTCTTTTTTCTTTTAGCAATTGTCTAATTCCTGAGTAACGTTTCCTATTAGATTAGGTACATAGGAATATAAAATATTACATAATCTTTCTAAATCTTTAGTCTTTTTCTTTAAAACCCAAGTATCTAAGCTCAACTTTAATTCAAGTCTTTAGTTTCATTGCACCATCACAAAAAAAATTTGTCCAAATGTAAAACTAACTCTCTCAGAATTTGCACTCTTTCAATTTTATGTGATTTAATTAAAAAAAAAAACACAAAGAAAAAGTGTGCATCTTAGGCTAAGTGGGCTAAGCCCAATGGCTAATACGCCCACGGCCCAAAACTAAATTTAACATCTGCTAATAACCGCGATTATTTTGTTCCACCATTTTTATAAATTTATTTTGTTGATGTCATTTTTATAATTGACATATGTAAAATTTAAATATATTCAGTATACGTATGAATCGTCAGTATAATATATACTCCAATACAAAGTAGAATATAATAGTTCACACAAGAAGTAATAATTTGATAATAACACTAATTGATAAAAAGAAAAAAAAAACTTTTCAAAAAAAATTACATTTTGATTCTCGTCCTGTAGGTTGCATAACTTTTATTTTTATTCATTCGACTTGCAATAGCAGGTAATTAACCGGCTGATAAAAGTGGTTTGATCTTTATTTTTTAATTAAAAAATACACAGTATGAGCAGTTTGTTGATTTAGAGGTATAAAAGTAATGTAGTCTTTTTCTTATAGTTTATTTTTTTATTAAATAAATCCACTTGAAAGTGTGAAAACTTTAAAAATACAAAATAAAATAAATATAAAAAAATAGACAAAACAACATATCCGAACTATAGGTTCGTGAGGGATTGTAAAATTAAAATTTTAGAATTGGATGAAAATACCAAATTGAAGAAAATATTAAGATCAATGAAATAATAATGACATTGATAAGAAACAAATTTAAAATTCTCAAGTCCCAATACTTTATTTGACTTTTGTATTATTTTTATTTTAAATTCTCACACTCCATGTGAATTTATTTGATAAAAGATAAATTAAAAGAATAAAACAACATCATTTTTATGTTTTCAAAATAAAAAAAATATAGCTCCAATTGTATTTTCTATTAAAAAAATATTTAAAATAGAGGTCAAATCATGTTTATCAACCAATTAAGCAAGTTGCAAGATTAAAAATAAAAAAATTAATAAAACTAAAATAAAAAATAAAAAATTATAGAAAAAAAATTCTTACAAAGATATTGATTTTATTTACAAGAGACTTTGAGTATAAACTTTAAATGATAAAACACAATATTTAATATTTTTCTATTAATTTTTTATATATAAAAAATGTTGTCGAGCTCGAGTCGAAAGAGTTAAAATATATTTAATATTTTATTTTATTAAAATAACAAAATTATCGCGTCGAGTCAAGCTCGAGCTAAAAAAAAATAAAGGAAAAAGTATAAAATAGTTCAAAAAATTGACAAAAATTACATATTGGTCCCGTGAAAAAAAAACACTTCTGTGCAAAAAATTAAAAAAAAATTATACTGCCGTGCAAATTTTTTCAATCAATTTATAAATATAGTAATTTTTTTGAACCAATATATAAGTAACCCAAAATCAAACTCGATCGATTTCGAGTTCGAATCAAGTTTCGAGCTCAACACTCCTCGGCTCGACTCATTTATATGCCTATTATCACCCAAACGGTAAACCATCGCTCAACACAAAGGCCTCTGAAACCTTAGGGAAAAAAAAAACTGAAAGGTAACACAAGACTGTTGTATACTTCTCTTCTCGCGATCAAAATCGAAATCCTTCCATGGTGGATTAGCTTAACCTACAGCTCAATCTTCCTCTATATTCTCCCTCAAATTTCCACCACTTAAACCCGGGCTTTCGCCTTAATAACAATTGCATAAGCTGAAGACGAAATAACTAACACATAATTTCTGCTTCTGAATCTATTTGATCGGAGCTATTTCCAGCCGATTTCAGAGAAATAATTTTTTTTGATTTTGGGTAGAAGGATGAGTAGTGGGCAGAAGAAGAGGAACTTCCAGATAGAGGCGTTTAAACACAAAGTAGTGGTGGATCCGAAGTATGCAGAAAAGACTTGGAAGCTTTTGGAGCATGCTATTCATGAGATTTACAATCATAACGCCAGTGGACTCAGCTTCGAGGAATTATACAGGTCTTTTGAAATTTCTTTCTCTTTTCTATAAATTTTTCGATCTTCTGAAGTATATACTTTGGGTTTAGTTTAGTGTAATCTGTTGGTAGCATTAGTCGTCAGTGATGTAATTATGGCTAAAGATTAGTTGCCTTTTTTTTAAAAAAATTGCAATTATGCTTGTTTTGATTTACGAATTAGAGCTTTGGATCTCTATATATGTAGCTGAGTTTGACTTTGTGCTAGTATGTGTATGTGGTTATTTCATGGGGTTTGATTCTTGTCTTCTTTGATATCGTTTGTTCATTTCTAATATGGAGAAAATGAGAGTGATGGTGTCCAAATTGAATTTTTATCTAAGATTACAAGCATTTAAATCATATAATCAATAGCTAATTCATAATCTATTACATTCCGTTCATATTGTAATGTCATTGCACTAGTTTTTTCTTGCAACTTGGAGTTCATAAGTTTTGAGCGAGGACAAACGATGTAGTTGCTTGCGTAGTTTGTACTGGGCACCCACCCTGTGGGACTGGAGAGCAACAGATGGTATTACTTGTGTTATTATCAGTGTAGATTAGTCTGTCAAATGTGTGCCGGTGTCCTGGAAAGGAAGTTTAGATGGAAGCAATTAACTCTTCTAGCAACTTGAGGTAACAATTTTTGCAGAGTAAGAATGAACGCAAATTAGTTGCTACTGGAGCCTGCAGTGCTTTCATCTCGCTACTGGGCACCCACCCCTTGGGCCTGCTGAGTCACACACATACCGTAGTGCAAAATAAAAATTTCAGGACAAAAGTTTTAAATTATTATGCATATGTTTGTGATTATGATGATACATATGGGACTTAGAATGCTAAATTAACAACCAATTTTAAGTTTGTGGCCGTTAATTACTGCATATTTTGTTGTTCTCTCGCACCTATACATTATTTAGCTGTATGAACATGGTAAGTGGTGATGAGATGTCAGTTTGCAACTTCATTGCTGCATATTTGTTCTGTAACCTTCTGGAGTATCTCTAATGCCTCTTAAGTGCTGAAACAATTTGAATTCTAAAGAAAGCTTGTTGATGCTTCGCTGTACTAAGTGATTGAATCATGCCTGAATTACATGATATGACGACATGCTTTTTTGAGTAGATTCATTTCCCAAATTGAGATTATATGATGTTGATAAGTAGCTTCAGGTAGCCTAGTTAACTTAACTTGCTTGAGACGGACAGACTGAATTATCATTGTTAAGGAGGAGAAGATGCAAAACTTTAGTGTTGTAAGTTGCACTAATGAGTGTATTTTCCAGTAGAAAGATATACATTAAAGACTCTATTATGACCCTTTAAGGTATATGAGGCGTAAGTTCATGCACAGTTTTGAAAGGATTGAGAATCTTTTTTTCGTCTCCAAATCTATAACTCCAGTCATTACTTTTCTTTCTTTTACTTTGAAGAAGCTGCTTCAGCCACTTGAATTTTCAGTTTTCCATTTTACTTTCATCAAATGGATGTCATCTTCTCTTGGTGAATGGATATGGGTTGTAATTGCTCTTAATGTTCCTTACACAAATAAACATGCTTATTTGTACATTTATGATGGACATGATTTCTGATTTGGAAGTTTGTGGATCCAGAAATGCCTACAATATGGTATTGCATAAATTCGGAGAGAAGCTTTATTCAGGGCTTGTGTCAACTATGACATTCCATCTTCAAACAATGTCCAAAGATATAGAGGCTGCCCATGGTGGTTCATTCCTTGAGGAGCTTAATAGTAAATGGAGTGATCACAATAAAGCTCTGCAGATGATTCGTGACATACTAATGTATATGGACAGAACTTTCATTCCTAGCACCCACAAAACTCCTGTTCATGAGCTTGGATTAAATCTTTGGAGGGACAACGTTATCCACTCCGACAGAATCCAGACTAGGCTGCTGAACACACTTCTTGAATTGATACAAAAGGAGCGCAAAGGTGAAGTTATCAACAGAGGGCTGATGAGAAACATAATCAAAATGCTAATGGATTTGGGGCCTTCAGTCTACCAAGAAGATTTTGAGAAACCATTTCTTGGCGTTTCAGCTGATTTCTATAGAGCAGAATCTCAGGAATATATTGAGTGCAGTGACTGTGGGGACTACTTGAGGAAAGCTGAAAGACGTTTGAATGAAGAAATAGAGAGGGTATCACAGTACTTGGATGTAAAGAGTGAATCAAAGATAACTAATGTTGTAGAGAAAGAGATGATAGCCAACCACATGCTAAGACTAGTTCACATGGAGAATTCAGGCTTGGTAAAGATGCTTCTTGATGATAAATTTGATGATCTGGGGCGAATGTATAGCTTATTCCGGCGTGTTTCTGATGGTCTCTCAACAATCAGGGATGTAATGACGTCTCACATCAGAGACACAGGTAAACAGCTCGTTACAGATCCTGAAAAATCAAAGAACCCAGTGGAGTTTGTTGAGTGCCTACTTGAGAAAAGGGATAAGTATGATAAGATTATAAGCTCAGCATTTAGAAATGATAAGACCTTCCAAAATGCCTTGAATTCTTCTTTTGAATTTTTTATCAATTTGAATACTCGTTCTCCAGAGTATATATCACTGTTTGTGGATGATAAACTAAGGAAAGGACTGAAGGGGGTGAAAGAAGAGGACATTGAGCTGATTCTTGATAAGGTAATGATGCTTTTCCGTTACCTCCAGGAGAAAGATGTGTTTGAAAAATACTACAAGCAACATTTGGCAAAGCGACTCCTGTCTGGAAAAACGGTATCCGATGACGCTGAGAGAAGTCTGATTGTTAAACTGAAGACTGAATGTGGATATCAGTTCACTTCCAAATTAGAAGGCATGTTCACCGACATGAAGACCTCTCAAGATACTATGCAAGGTTTTTTCACAGCCTACGGTGCTGAGCTGGCAAACGGGCCCACATTAGTTGTCCAGGTATTGACGACTGGATCCTGGCCCACTCAATCTAGCGTCACCTGCAATTTGCCATCTGAAATGTTGACTCTGTGTGAGAAGTTCCGGTCGTACTATCTTGGGACCCACACGGGTAGGCGGTTATCCTGGCAAACAAACATGGGCACAGCTGATCTCAGAGCAACATTTGGAAACGGCCAAAAGTATGAGCTGAATGTTTCAACTTATCAGATGTGTGTCTTGATGTTGTTCAACAATGCTGATTCTCTTAGTTATAGGGAGCTGGAGCAAGCCACTGAGATTCCATCTTCTGATCTTAAAAGGTGTTTACAGTCGCTTGCTTGTGTGAAAGGGAAAAACGTGCTAAGAAAAGAACCGATGAGCAAGGATATTGGAGAGGACGATGTGTTTTCCGTTAATGACAAGTTTATGAGCAAACTCCGGAAGGTGAAGATTGGGACTGTGGTTGCACAGAAGGAATCGGAGCCTGAAAAGCAAGAGACAAGGCAGAGGGTGGAAGAGGATCGAAAGCCACAGATAGAAGCTGCAATAGTCAGAATTATGAAATCCAGGAGGGTTTTGGATCATAATAATATCATTGCGGAGGTTACAAAGCAATTGCAATCCCGGTTTCTGGCTAACCCCGGTGAGGTTAAGAAACGAATCGAGTCCCTTATCGAACGAGATTTCTTGGAGAGGGACATCACAGATAGACGATTATATCGGTATCTGGCCTGAAGGAAATTCAGCTAGTTAACTTGTTTTCAGGTTAATGTAACTTTATTTACAGCTGAAGACGCCGATTTCATTTCTGCAAATTGCATTTGTTTCGAATGAACTTTCATCTGTTAATTTTCAGCATTGCCCCATTGCCCTTCCCAATCAATATATTGCCCTATCTTTTGGTTATGGACTTGTGAAATTATGTGATATACTTGGATGTAGTCAATGAGCACGCTTTGTTAAATCGAACACTATTGAAATAAAATCCAATAGCCTACAAATCATAGTACATAAAAGTGCATAGACAGTCTAAATCTCTGATACGATAATTCGATTTTGTATGTCTGAGAAGTTCTTCACATCCTTCCCCCATAACCTGCATATCCATATAAGAGTAGCCATCAGTAGCCTAACCAAATACTTGTTCAATCTTCTGCGCGTCTATGCTTAAAGAAATGGAAATTAAAACAGGAGTAAACTGGCAGTCGAATGTTTTGCATATGCTGATCGTTTCAAGACCGTAGAAGACCCACCAGCAGTCGA
Source organism: Prunella vulgaris (assembly GCA_026898435.1). NCBI lineage: Eukaryota > Viridiplantae > Streptophyta > Magnoliopsida > Lamiales > Lamiaceae > Prunella > Prunella vulgaris. Next base: position 1,424,118 of record JAPKLY010000013.1, on the reverse strand, counting down.
TTCCAACAGCATTAGCCCCTCCCTTGTCCGCCTTTGTATCGTCTCCAACATGAACTGCTTTCTTGGCCTCTACGCAGATCTCATCTACAACCATTTGGCAATGTACGTACATATGATCTATGAAGTAGATGTCTAAATGAATTTGAGACGAGCATCACGCGACTTGATAGGTTAAATCTTACCTAAAGCAGCATTAAATATTTTCTCATCTGGTTTCTCATATCCAACCTCTGATGATATGATGACAGCATCAAACCTAAAGCAAGATCACGTACCACAGACTAAAGTTAAATAATATTTTTCAGTTCTTTAGATCTTCCTTCCATCCTATGTCAAGATCAGATGTTATGGAGCATCTGATGCCCTAAAATGGAGCTATAGAACAGACATCGACAAAAAACAACTGTTACCATAAAGAAAACCTTTTGAGACTCACAGATGTAATACATTAAGGTCCTCGAGTAGTTTCCTCAATCGGGAGTCGAAGTTGGATACAACAGCTAGTTTAACTGCACAACTTATGCAGCGAAATGTAAAGACAGGGTGTAAAACAGAAATATTATTGAACTAAGAGTACTTATGAACAAGTAAAGAAGATACACCTCCATAATCTTTCAGACATAACATTGTTTCATGAGCTCCTTCAGGGAGATGCCATGCATCACCATTGGCGTAGTGCTGATCAAAATACAATATCCAGACGAGTTAATAGAAATTTCCAAATTCAGTACATATCAAGATCAAATAACCAACCAGGGGAGCTAGCTCACCTGGCCACCAGGCTCCTCACTTGAGTGAGTGACCTGGGTTCGATTCCCTTTGGGAACGAATTAGGAGGGAGATATAAGGGTGGACTTGGAGATATTCTTGGGATGTAAGGAGACTTGGTGAACTAACTTCTAACTACTAACAACTAACATTGTCCGATCAAAAAAAAAAAATCAAGATCAAATAACCAAATTCCTATCATTCTTTCAATAGAATACCTCATATACTTCTTCAAAGTAATCTGCATTGCCACAGCCTGTGGCTTCAGACACAGCAAATCTCCAAAATGGTTTACCATCACCCTGTTGACCAATGGATAATCCAGATTAATAGATCAGTAGAAGAACATCAAAGCATCTCAATTTTGTGCTAAATCAATTTTAAACTTGAAATCCTCCACTCTACTATATTTCCCACAAATAAATTCGTAGCTACATAGAATAGATGAAGTCCAACACACACTTCAATTGATCAAAAATCTTGAATAGTTCGTTAAGGTTCATTAAGCCATGCTGCATCTAACCCCCAGAATTCATCTGTATACATTTTTCTAGGCTAAGATATCGAAAATTCATAAAAACTTCCATATCCATATTTAAAAGCTAAGACATCGAAACTTCCTCGTAACCTGGTATCGTAGTTTCTCAGGCCACGGAGCAGAGAAAGCTCTCTTGAAACCTTGTTTTATATCAGCTGAAGTAGATTGCAGACCTGTAGTTGGCATCATCACAACAATAACTCAGAATAGTATCACAACTCAACAATTACATAATATTATTATAACAGGAAACAAACTATCTGAATGCAAGATTTCATCTCTACTCATTCATATTAACAATTGAGATATGAACTAACCATATTTTTTGCCAATTGTCAAGTAAGTTTCTTCTACCGGCTTTGCTAACTGCAGAAGTGTGCCCCCTGCATCTAACAGCAATCCATCATACGCTCTTTTCAACTTTCCATCATTACCTGCCATGAGAGAGAGAGAGAGAGAGAGAGAGAGAGAGAGAAGGCATAGAAGTTTACGACGGTGAAAGAAAAAACAGAAAGTATTGATATGAGCCTGCAATAATCGCAGATAATGGCCGCCGTGGGCGAATTCGCGCCACCGCTGCGGCGCATTCAATAAAACGTGCGCCGCGACCATTTTTAAATTCCTTTTTTGTTAATCTGAGATGATTCACCTGCGTGCATTCCGGGAACGGAAGAAATGGAGGAACATCGGATGGGGATGGATTTTGTGAGCTTGAATTTGAAAGGTTTAAAGGCCCTGAAGAGAGTTGAGGCCTCCATTTCTAATCACGATTTCACAGAGTAGTTGCAGGCCAACAACACGGGGAAATATTTTAACATGTTGTCGCAGGCTCGGAGCCTTCGAACTCGAGAAATAAGGGCGTGTTTGGTTATAAGCTAATTCAGTTTGATCGAGGCATTTGATTTTGACTTAGGTGTTTGTTTCAATTTTTATTTTTATTTTTATTTTTTTAAAGGTGTTTCAAATTCTTTCATTGTCAAAGAAAAAAATACTTCAATGCAATGAAAGCGAAAATGAAAATACTCCCTCAGTTTCAAAAAAAATTTATATATTTTTTTTAATTTATTCCATAAAAATTTGCATACTCACAAAATAAAAATATTTTTTAAATTTTCATCCTCAAAATTATTATCTCACACTCTTTATCATATACATTCTATTCATTATATTTTTCCTTATAAATCGAGCTCTAAAAATACCCCAATTTTTTGGGGGACAGAGTTAGTATACAAATGGTCATTATAATTGTTGATGAGAATAAAAGATTATCTATTGCCCTATCTTTCTTCTCAAATAATGTAATAATTACTCTTTTTCTGTCTTGTAATCACCCTCGTCAATCATTCTCCTTACAACAATCATAATTTTCTTTTTTATTTATTATTTTCAAAATTAAAACACAATAATAATGTTATAATTACTATAAAAATAACTATTTATCCAATATACTTGGAGACGGAAAGAAAAGTAAAATTTTATTCCCCTTCCCTTTAAAAAAATTGGAAACAAGAATCCCACCCCATCACAATTTCCTCTCTAGGAATAAGAATCTCATTAGGTCCCAAATATATAGGAGGAAGAATTGTGTCCATATTCGTTGAAGTTGTTACAGCATAAAAGAATGATTAAATTTAAAAAAAAAATTTAATCAAAGTTAACATTAATTGTATTTCATTTAGGAAGTAAAATAATGCCTTCTTTTTTTTTGTGAAAGGGTAAAATAATGCCATTGATATCACAGTAGAGGATGAATTTTCATCAGTATAATTTATCTAACGGATGTAAAACCCTTCATTCAAAACCATCATCCAAACGCGCCTTTAAAGTATATTCCCTTCAAAACACAATAAATTAAAAGTACATAATTTTTTGAACTAATATTACAAGTGCATTTTACTCCATTACCCTCAGTCTTCAATCCCTGCTCCAAATTATCTCAGTTTGTTAGTGATTCTCTCATGAAAAAAACTAGTGCATTAATTTCTCTCATCACAAGAGTTGACATTTGAGGCCCTCACAATCATTATTATCCCCATTCAAAGAAAAGCAGAAATAGAAAAACTGGTAGTAGCATGAGTTGAAGTAATGGAGATTTCATTACAATGATCTGAGTTTTGGGCTAACTGCAATCAGAATTTGTGGGTGGGTTTAATAGGTTGGCCCGCCGGACGGTGAATAATGGCTCGGCGGCAGCACATTCAGATTCAGAGAAACATTCCCTATTTTACATGGATAAACATGGTTGCAAACTTCCTTCACAAAACACCTAATCAAAGCATCAGGAGGCTATTGTCGCCCAAAATGAACTAAGGTGTAATAAACACGAGCTACGACTAGAACTGGAAGGATTCTCCAGAGTCGGATATTCCAATCAAATGAGGCAAAAGCTCGGTAAGGTAAACATCATCATATTCAGCATAGTGAGTGTTGCACTGCTCAAAACTGACCACATTTTATAGCTCCACAACCACAAGGAATTTGGCATGAAGATGAAAATGAGTAGAAACGTTGGAAGAGTTCACCTTGATATACCTAGCTAATATAGGCAGAATTTCTATATATCCGTTCTATGATGAAATAGCTTTGTAATTGCTCTGCGTTCACAGTCCTGCAAAATAGTATTTCAACACAAGTGAAGCCCATCTCAGAGTAGAAAAACTCAAATACACATTATAAGGCATAATAATTAGTTATGAAAACAAGAAAATTTAAGGCAATCCAGGGTTACAAAGCACAGATGCTCAGTTTGACTCTAGTGATTACTCATCATAGATTAGGCAGAACAGTTGCTGACCTTGAACATGTTTAGATAGAAGTGTTTATCTGGATTCAGTCTTTTCAACTTCAAGTAAGTATATCCGAAGCTCAACTGATCACGTGATGTGAACCTATCAACTTCATTGAACCAAAGGCATGAAAACAAATTTGACATAGGCGTATGTGCCCTCACAATAAATGACCCTTCAGGCACAACTACAAGAAAAAAAACGAAAAACAATTTAAGTAATTAGCAAAAATAAGAAGAAAAAAAATAGAAAGAGAATCTGCTACTAATGGTACTCACAGCTTGGTAGAAGAATACTAGGGTCGGATGATTCATACTTGGTAAGACCATCAGACTGATAAAAATGGAATTGCTCATCAATAACACTGTGATTGTATTTATTCAGCCGCTTATTCTGGAGCACCTCTTCCCAAACACAGTGGCGAGTATAATGATTCGAGATAGCAAACTCTGATCCCGATCGCCACAAAAAGTACTCAATTATCAACATTGGGTCAGCATTTAGTCTCAATTTACTATCAATCCAAATTGAATACCTACATAAAAAATATCACAAATGAAGTCTTTAGGTATTTACCAACTAATATAGATCTATTGTCAGAAATTAACAAGATTCATCAGCACTCTGTGGTCTGAGGATCACCTAGACGAAGGGAAAAGGCGGTGTGACAAAAATTTTGGCACTTTTCCAGTTTTCCTCAGATCGGCATATGGTAAGTTCTTTACAACAACTATCTTCCACAACCCGATGTTTCCACTTTTATCTGGAACGTTTCCCTCCACTGAGAGCTTTGCTAAAGTTTGCTCATCAACAAACATAACAAAACAAACATTTTTCTTGGAGTATTCACTGATCTGCAATTAGTAAGTTCTGCATCAAGCCAAGAACATTGAGTCGATGAATAAAAGTATGCTTAGTTGTTAGTAAAACGTCAATTTAAAGATCCATGTGATATTTCAGTACAATTTTTATGTCCTTTATTTTAGTTGAATCCTAGCCTCATTACCCACTAAATAAGTTTTTTCTTTTCCCCTTAAAAGAAGCAACAAATGTTGCAAGATTATCCTCAGCTTAGAGGATGTAGAACAGCAGGTACTCAAAAAAGCATTACACAATAATTACACTATTATAACATCAAGTGACAATATAAAAGACATGCTAAAAAATGGACAATATGTACTTTCAAAAGGCATAATTTGTTACCAGTTTGCTAGTTGGTCTTCTCAGAAAATCAGAGCTTCCAAAGATGCATGAAGATACAACAATTTTACATGCATTCATATATTTCTTTTCCTTCTCCTCCAAATCAAAACCAGTGCTTGGAAATCCATCAGGCCCACTCACAAAGCCACAATGAATTGTTTGATTTGTTGCATGGTAGGACTTTTCTCTATCTTTTAGAGTCTGATGCCCTCCAAATCGTGCTTCACTGGGGTGGGACCACTCCTCTCTTTCAAGATACCCCAAGGAGAAACGACTGAACTTAACATTATCCTCAGGCTCAAGGAAGTAAGCAATGGAATCAAGAAATGGTACCTCACAAGGAAGGAAACCTGAATGGAGAAATAATGAGGTGAAATAAATGCATAATATATGTTATACAGTGATTGGTTTACTACCATCATTCATACCACACTTGATGACCTAATTGACATTCATGAGAAAATTAGGTAGAAACTAATTTTTTGGTTGACAGGTAAATGTTTCAAAATCCATATGCGAGATAAAGACCACATGAGCAAAACACTTCCACACATTTTATTGTCTTGAACAAACTGCAACAGAGTTAACATCAAAGGGAGTACTTAAGGAGGCAATTCAAACTTTTCTTTGAAAATTTTAAGTTCTTAAACGACTATGTTCTGCTTAATTGAGTGAATGCCAGAAAATTTACACTTTGTCATACTCATAGCATGTGAAACCTTACGCCTTAGGTGAACATTTGAAAAGAGTCAACTGTTTGCTTACGTGCTCTGCGCGGTTTTTTTGTTTGAGCTGTCACATTGTTTAATGGCTTCCTTGGTTGCTCTGCCACGTTAATCACCTTAGATTCTTCTTTGACATCTTTCAAAGACAATACCGTGTCTTCAGATTTTTATACAAACAGTTGCAATAATGACAGAATCAAACCAATATTAGCATGTATAGGCCAATTGAAATTCAATATTAAAACACACAACTTAAATAAGGTACATTCTTCAAGATTCTATACGCGTAGAAGATATCTCAAGATTGACTATGAGTGTCTTTTTCTTCAATCGTCAAGGCCCTACTCTAAAGATCAAAAATGACAAAATAAAATCTAAAATTTGATTAAAAAAAGTTACGTAATGTTTGTTAGATGGTAGATATATAGATGAGGCTCCAGGTGTTGGTTACAAGATAAACCCTCTATCCATGTATGAGAAGGCCAAGCAAACATCACTTGATATTATCAAATAAAAACATCAGAGTTGCACGAGTCACTCACCATGAAAATGCATCTTTATTCCAAAATATGATAAATACAACAGGAAGATCATCGCTACCGCAAGTGACAAATATTTTGTAGAAATCAGGCTAATCCTCCTTGCTCGGCGAGAACCCAACAAACGTTTCTCATTCTGACTCTGAGACTTATTTCTAAACCAGCAGTGCATCTTCTCTGAGGTGAGACTCAGTATTTCTTAAATAAGCCATTAAGATATACCTCTGAAACTTCAACTATGATGCAGCTCATCTGCAAGATATAATAACACATCATCTACACAAGATAAAGTTTCTAATGCATGTCAATGCTGGGTTAGAAGCTTAACAAAACCCCCAACACAAAACCCAACTAAACAACCTCTCGACCGTGTGTCGCATTAGAAGCTCAAAAAGTGAAACCTTCCTCAGAAAATCAAATAAAAAAGCACAACAACAAAAGTTTCTTATTGAGCTGGATTCAATCTCAATAGCTCCCATTCTCATGTTCAAAGTGCAAGCTTAAGAGTCAGATGCCGACATAAGCAATCTGCACTTTCCACTTTCACCATTTTCAGAATTTTTCCAACAAAATAAATCGTATTTCCTCCAGGAAACTCCCTCACTGCTCCAATTTGCACTTGATTAACATCTACATGCACTGGAAGCATCTCGAATGCAAGTGACAGCGTGGGATCATAACAATCTACAATCTCGAAACACGAAAACACACATAATACCAGCAAAACGCCTCAGAAGCAGACTAAAATTTTCAAAACTTACTAATATTAATGCCTTGCAGCTTAGGGTTTACGAAATTAAATCACAAAAATACAACTACTAACCATATGCATATACTCTTTCTCTTTCATGTTACATGGATATTACTGTTCAAAATGAGCACGAATTTAATTACAGAAAATTGCCTCAAAGGATAACAAATTTGGCAGAAGATGCGGAAAGCTGTCTACCTCATTGGAGATTCGAAATGCAACGCGACAACGAAGAAGAAGGAGAGAGAACCCGCGGCGAATGATGAGGGATGCAGCAAGATCTTGCTCTAAATTTACATTTTGCATAAATCGCAATTTGATGCTTGAACTTTCTCTATTTGACAGCTCGCCCCAGAACAATCAATTTTAACACTTTAATCCTCGTATTATTGTAAATGATCATATAGCAAATTAATAAATCAATGACTAATTTACAATCATCAAAACATTAAAAAAAATCCTTTAATATCGAAGTGTTATGCTATGTCAGAATACATAAATTTAATGTGATTTCTATAGTAACTTTTTGTTTCTATATTTTATCTTCAAAAAAAAAAAAAGAGTTTTGTAGTCGCTATTCTAAGTTTATATATATTATTCATATCTCATTCCATCTTTAAGAATATTCAAGATTTTTTAATGAGTAAGAGTTTTGATATGCAATTAAATTATGAATTTCTAGACGAATTAGTATAATTCAGAATTTTACTATCCATAATAAAAAATAAAAGCAAAGTATTGTATGAAAATGGTTTATGATAAGTTTATCATAAACAAGTTTTAAAGTATCAAACATTTAACCAGGTGTATCAAAAGTTTAAGATCAATAAAATTTATATATTGACTTCAACTTTTGATACACTTTATCAGATATTTGATATATTAAAATAATTTCATGATAAATTTATCATAAACTATTTTCACACAATACCTACTCAATAAAAAATTATTGATTTGAGTCATCATTTTTCCCAATAAAAAAGACACTATAAATTTCTTATGAATCATAATGTTATTATGAAGTAATGAATGTCATTATTATATACTCCCTCTGTCCACAAAAAACATGCACCTTTTTTTGTACATGGTTTAATGCGATAAGTTTGAGGATATTTTGGGATATTATGAGGTTTGTTTATAAATAAAATGAATATTTTTTAAAAGTATATCATATGTACCTTATAAAAATATTCACTTTATTCATAAACGAACATCACAATACCCCAAAATATCCTCCAACATATTGCATTAAACCACGTGCAAAGAAATGTGCATATTTTTTTGTGGACAGAAGGAGTATATATATATATATATATTTAAATACAGTGCTGTTTACATCCATCACAAATACAAATCATGCTTTGAACAACTACTAATTTGTATTTTAAAATGTAGTTAAAAAGATAATTTAAATAACGATTGTCCAAGTTTAGACAACTGTAACAAAACTGCAATTAATTTGCACTTTAGACTGTGATTTTGAATTGTTGTCCGAAATTTAACTTAGATTGCGGTTTTTAACTGCAATACAATCTTCTTCTTTTTTTTTTCAATTTAGAATGTGGTTATTAGCATTTTTTCTATAATTATATTTAAAAGTGGATAATTAAAAAAATTTAAAAATAAAATACTAATATATATTTATCAGCGAATTTTTTTTTAAAATAAAATTATTTTGTTAAAAGTAACTATTAAATTTCTTAAAAATATTATTATATTTTATTGTAATTTAATCATATTTTTATATTTGGATGGGCCGTGGTGACGAGGGATTTTATATCATTTCGTAAAGGGCCCAACTATATACCCCTCCAACATTATTAGATACCCCATTCAAAATATATTTATTCTATTTTTAATATATTTTTATCGAAATTTATTCTATATTTTAACAAAAATGTGTGAAATATATATTTGAAAAAATTGCAAAAATATTAATTCTGTTTAAGAGTAATTAAAAAAAAGGAAAAGAAAAACGCAGAAGATTGTTGACTCAGTTCGTCTGAAAGACTACGTCTGGGGGCGTACCAAGCCAGGAGAGTTATATTCAATATACTTTATGAGTGTTTCTATATTTATAGGTTACAAACTAGGGTTACAAGGATAAAGAACAAAAGACTAAAATACCCTTCTATCAAGTACTTTTGATTAAAGGCACAATATTATAGTATTACTTCAACAAATTCAATAAATATCTATCAAAATTTAGTTAATTTTTCGATAAAAATACGTTAAAAATAGAATGTATACATTAAAAGAGTGTGTAATGGAGGGGTATATAGTCTGGGCCTTTCGTAAAATATGCTCTACCAATAAAAGAGAGTGTAAAGACTTGGGTTTTACCTTATAATTGGGCCAGTTGCCGGATAAACGATCCGGCAATGGCTGAGCGGCCCATGAGCCACAAAAACGGATTAACGATGGGCTGATTATCTCCTAATGAATTGTTGTTTGGGTATTTCAATTGGTAATCTCTCTGGTCTTCGCTGTTAGGAAAACTCTGTGAAGGAGCGACAATGGCAACGGAGCTGGAGGAACTCCTCGGCTTTCTCTCATCTCCTTCTCCACCTGTAATCGCTTTTCCCTTAACTTCGTTTCTTCTGTACCACTTCCTTAATTTGTTCGCTATATGATTTGATATGGCTTTGATGATATATTGTTTAATTCGATCTTTCGCACCACATAGATTAAGAAAGCTGCTGTAAATATTGTTCGGGATTATACGGGGTCGGAGGATGGCCTACAGTCTCTGGGCAAATACTCTAGTGTTGCCATTCCATCGTTGTCTCGCCTTCTTGCTGAGAAAAAGGTGCATTTTCTTAGCTTTTTACTGATTTAGGAGTATTCTATGGCGTGAGTGAGCTTGATTTTTGAGTCATTTGTTTTTCCAGAGGCTTAAGATATCAAAAAAAAAAAGTTGATAGTATATATTAGTAAAGGCCAATCACTTTTGTGATGTTTCAAATAGTGAGAAAGAGAATGAGGCTGTGGAAAATGAGGGAGAATGGTCTGTGCAGTCTAGAGGATAGCTATCCTATCCATAAATTAAACATTTTGTAGCATTTGGGGCTTCATTTTATTTCATGGCTTTATCGTTTCACTGACTGACCTAACTCCAGTAGTAGTACTGGAAGTGATAAATGGTCCTGGTTTGCCAAAAAGTAGAGAAAGATCGTTTTTCTACTCTTTTCATATTCTCTTGATATATTAGTTCCTTGCCACTGTTTGATTTGAGTTATTAGTTCAGGAAGTATCTGAACCTGCAGCAGAAGCCCTTGTCAATTTGTCACAAGTTTCCAGTTTAGCAGAAGAGATGGTTAAGATGGATATCATCAGAACTGTGATGGATATACTGTACAAATTAGACTGTGACATTAAGCACTTGCTGGTCATGCTTCTCGTCAATCTCACACAACTGGATGTTGGTATTGAATCTTTACTTCAGGTGGCATTTATTATTCCTCCCCCTTTCTCTCCGAGCATCTTAAGATAACAGATTCGGTTAAACTTCTGCATTGGAATTTTGATTCTGCAAATGTCTCATTTGGTTCAACTACAATTACTAGTTGGATTGTCTCATTTGTTGAATTGAATTTGTGGGCTTTTTTGACTCGTACCTCTTTTTCTGGAAAAATTGATTAAATGATATTAATATGATTTTATATTTTGGCTGCCAGCATGGAGATGAGAAGATGCGTGGTTTGTATATCATGAAGCTGGTTAGATCATTCTGTGCTTCATCTAGTGAGAAACAAGGTCTATTTCAGTTCATCTTCGTAAGAATGTCAGCTTCTTATAGTCTGTTTTGTATGTAGTACTGTAATTGATCTATTCGTTTGCTTCGTCTTCATGAAATTGGGAACCTAATTTATACCATATGAAAAAGAAAAATGGCTTGACTTTTACCCTTTGTTTTATCCTATCAGGTGATGCGTTTGATCATGTTGCTTCCGTACTTGTAAACATTTCGAAGAAAGAAGTAGGAAGAAAGTTTCTATTGGACCCCAAGCGAGGACTACTTAAACAAATTATTAGGCAATTTGATTCAGCAAGCCTGTTGCGAAAGAAAGGGGTATCTCATTTTTTTTTTCTTTAATGTAAAAGGCATGAGTATACTACTTTGCCCTTTTGTTGCTTTTTTTTTTGGACCAATAAATACTCCATGCTTGTTATTACCCTATTACCCTGTTTGTTATTCATATGCTAGTTAAAAGAACATTTACGGTAACAAATTTCTTCAAAATGAGAGCATGAACATATATCTACAAATACGTTGATGACCTTGAGATTTTGCTCACTTCTTACAGGTTTCAGGAACCATTCGCAATTGCTGTTTTGAAGCTGAGAACCAGCTGCAGGATTTGCTTCTGATATCGGAATTTCTTTGGCCTGCACTACTACTTCCAGTTGCTGGGAACAAGGTAAATATGCTTAGGAAGGACGTTCATTCTTATACCTACTCCTTGATACTTGGCATTGGCAAAATATGCCCATGAGCAGCATATCAGTAAATTAATCTGTTATTAGAGATATTCCTTATTTTGTTAATTTCCTCCATAATTTCTTTCCTGCAAAACCTCTATGATATTGGAGCTTGTGTAATTCTTCTATTTGACCACTGGGCCTTTCACAAAGGTTCCACTAGTGCAATTGGTAATAAATTTTAGTAGTAGATTTTGTGGTAGTTAACAATCAGCTGGACACTCATTTTTCGGACTGATGGACTGATGGTGAACCACATGATCTATTTTTTATTTATACACTGAACGCATTCATAGATCCTCCCTCCAGCATGGAAATCTGGCTTAATTTTTTTCTTCTGCTTTTACATTAAATTTGTGTATTCCTTTGATATGGTACAGATATATAGCGAGCAGGACACGGCCAAAATGCCCCTTGAGCTTGGGAGTGCACTGTCAATTGAACGTGAAGCAGTAACTGACCCTGAAATTCGTGTTCAAGCACTTGATGCTATATATTTGCTCGCCTTACAGGTGAAGTAGCTTTTCTTGATGCTTTTGCAAAAAATGATTGGTGTACTATATATACAGTGTATGTTAGTTATTATTGATGATGGTCACCTGAAGGTCTTGAGCTAGCATTTATTTAGAGACAAATTCACCTCTCGGGGTACCAGTAAAGTGTAACAATTTGTGACTTTGTGTGTTCCTTTTGTTTTGGTGTAGTGAAACCTGATAGTGGCTTTCTTACTTTCTTATGAAATGAACTACTTGTACCATGCTACAGCGTACAAATTAGGCTCCATAAAACCACCCACTTTCGGGCTCCATATCATTACTCTATATATTTCATCTCTTTAGTAGTGGAATCTACTTATATTGGGGATTTCCATGATTCAAAAAGTAAGTGATGTTCCAGTTCTTGATAGTGTCTTACACATATAAGTTTAACTTATTTATTATTCAGGAGGGTGGTAGGAGAGCTTTATGGTCTGTTAATGGGGCGCGAATTCTACAAGTAGGTTATGAAGACGAGGAAAACCCACAAGTTATGGAGGCATACGAGCGAGTTGGCTCATTGGTACCAATACATCCCTTCCCTTACAAAATCATTCATTGTTTCCAAGTAACTTTCTACCAAATAATTGGTGTGTGTTGTCTGTCGTTTGCAGTTGATCGAAGAGGGTGGTGCGAGCGAAGACTCCACGCAGACAGGCATGATAGTCGGTTAGCCCTATGATGAGAGGCTAACCTGAGTTGTTGTAAAGTAGTGGTCAATGTGAGTTTTGCCGACTTCATAAATTTTGCTGTGGTTTTTAGAAAGGATGCAGCTCAGTAATTTCTATCACAGAAACATTTATGTGGGAATTTTTAAATATGAATGAGATGAATTTTGGAATAGTATATTTTTTCGTTTTTTATTCCCCCTTGTTTTCAAATATGAAGCAATGATAGTTGGGATGGATGTAAGGCGGTAAACTAGTCAAAAAGAGCTCATAGTCAAGTCACTGGACAAAATAGTCAACTGGTCAACGTTCACGCGGCTAAGTAGGGCCCACATCCATTTCTTATCGGGCGGCATACAACTGCAGATACAGCTATGAGTCGATGACCTATGCTAATATAGTAATACTCCCTCCGTCCTTCCGGAAATAGTCCGATTACACGAATTAAGAAAAAATAAGTATGTGAATGTAAAATTAAATAATAAAATAAAAAATATATATTTTATTGATTTTTGTGAGTATAATTTTTTTTTTTTTAGATGTGTAAAAGAAAAATTTGAACGTCCAAATAAAGAAAGTATGAAAGTAGATTTGGGACGGAGAGAGTATTAATCTATTTGTTAATAAGTAGAGTTTAAATTCGAGGTAAAAATTCAATTGATAAACTTTTGAGCTTGATCGGATGATTATTATCCTATTTTACGTTGTTATTCGGTTAATTTGTATGGTTCACGTATTTTTAAACATTACAAATTGTTGCACCAAACATACTAATTTGTCAATGTTGATTACTTCAATCAAAAATATTAATTAAACTATAAAATATAAAGTTGCAAATTAATTGTAAAATTAAATTATTTTACGTAAAATCTACTCACACTATTTAACAAACATACCTTCTAAATCTTGTAAAAAAAAAAAAAACTAGTATCTAAATGTTGGGTTCTTTTTAGGTAGTTAGTATCTAAATGTTTTGCACTCGGTGGCACTTTAACTGTTGTAAATTTGGAATTCAATATTATACTTTAAATTATTAAATTTATTTATTATAAAAGTGCGTTATAACTTGATGAAAAATGTCTAAAAATTTGATGATTAATTGAGTAGGTAGCAGGTTATTAATTTTAAATTATTATATTTAGATTTGATAGTTTATAGATAATGACTAATTTTAATTAACTCAACTCACATTTGACCTAAAAAAGCCCCTTCTATGTTTCTTAATTACTCTTATATTTTTTATTTGAGATATTTCAAAACTTATGTTATCTAAAATAAATAAATAAATAAACTCTATAAAAATAGTAACGCATGGCTAAATATATAAAATTTTATAAATGTGAAATAAATTAATATTTTTACTTTTTAATTAGTTTATAAATTTATAAGAAATATTTAAACAAAAAAAGTATATAAATTCATATAAAACGAAGTATGAAAATATCTCTAAAAATTTTATTTATGGGCTGCTACAACTCACACGTATTATAAAAACAATTCTGAAATAAGGGAGCACATAGATTTACTTGAATAAATCATGAAACAAATTCCCATAGATTTTTCCCAAGTCAAAAAACGACAAGCACATGGTACCTGTTGCAATTTTGAAAAGTCAATTACATATAAATGATGAGACCAATATTTTGATGAGTTAATTTATACCAAAATTAAAAAAATGAAATAATTTAATCAGAAACTATTAAGCGTGAACATAAATAAATAATGTGTGAGAGAATATATTAATTATTTTTAAACAAATAATTATTACTATAAAATAGTTTCATTATTATTGAAGAATGTAGTATCTAATTAAATACTCTCTTTCTCTCTTAACATATTATATACTCCTACCTCCGTCCCACAAAAATTTATGATACTTTTGAAAATACGACTTTTAAAGAAAAGTGTAATGAGTAGAATGTGTATAATGGAGATTGTGAGTTAAAGATTTTAGAAAAAAATTAAAGGAATATTTTCATTTAAGGAGTATGCAAACTTTTGTGGGACAAATTAAAAAAAAAAAATGCAAACTTTTGTGGGACGATAGTAATAACTTTTATTGGTACTGTCTCATTAATAATTTTCACATATAAAGGAGAATATTCTTTATTAATTATTCCGTCACAAAATAATTTGTACACTTTTTATTTTATAATATTTCAATTTATTTTATATCTTAAAAAAAGAATTTACTTTTGCAAAAATTAATATAATTGTGACAGAAGAAATAAATTTTATGATCATAATATTTATATATAAGTATACGCTTATTAGTATAAAATTTAAAATTATGTATCCAAAAATGGTATTAGGTGGAGGAAAGTAGTACTATAAATGTGAATTTATGATCCAAATATGTAAAATAGACTTAGATTTAAAGACTTTGAGATATTTATTTATAGATATTCCTAAGGGCACGCCATCGTAATAAATCTCAATTTCTGAATTTGTCGACATATATATATATATATACACACACATATATACGTATATTCGTCTCTCTCGGATCAACCCAGAGCTCCTCAAAGTGATTTCACTTTTGAGGCCAGGGCGACTATCAACATATACATAAGATAACCCAAGAATTGATCATCCAATCATCATTTCTAGGGTTTCTTTCTCAAATTCCGATCAATTCCGTTATTTTCCTGGTTGGGTTGAATTAGGTATGGAGATGATGAATGGTCTTGAAATTTCGGATGAATTGTTGGGGACAGTTGCGCCGATAATTGTGTACTGGCTGTATTCGGGGATATACGTCTTGTTTGGGTCACTGGATAATTACAGGTTGCATTCCAGGAAAGATGAAGATGAGAAGAATATGGTGTCTAAGAAAGATGTGGTCAAGGGGGTGCTCCTTCAGCAGGCTGTTCAGGCCGTCGTCGCCACCATCCTCTTTGCTGTAAGTGATATTTCTTTCACTTGTGCTTCTTTCTTGGTATTTCTTGGTTAATTGATCTTTCTGTGGGGGATTCTATGATCTGGAGATGGATGGATGACTTTTCTTTTTCTTTTTCTTTTTTAATGTGCTTATGAATATGTGAAATTTGGAGTATATGGGCGTGCACTCAGCTATAGTTGTAGAATCTAGTTTGTGAATATTTCGTCACCGGTGTGCATGTGTTTACACTTTACATAATGGCAGATTTTTTTATTCTTGTGTGATTTACGCGATGTCTTGGACTGTAATTGGTCAAAGGGATGTGTTTTCTTCAAAAGTCTCTTTCACTTCTCTTTACTTATGATGAGTGCTTGTATTGAATTGGTATTAGGAATTTTATTTTGCCTCACAATTTCAAGTAAATTCTTAGATTTTTAATGTGATATGTTATACTGGAAGGGGGTATCCTTCATCTCTTGCATTTTCCATTTAGGGGTTTATTTATCATCTATTGTTGAACCTTCCTGCGATATATTGTCGAACGAAGTTATAGATGCTGCTAACGCTATTATGGCCAGTTTTTGGACATGGATACGTACGTCGAAAGATTCAGAATCTGGAGCATTTCTTTCATGCTTTAAAACTTTAGGTGATGTTATTTTTGGGTTTTAAGTGATTTTAAAAAATTTGATTTTGAAATTTAGGGAGTTCTGAAATCTTATAAATAGTAAGTAGGGTGGTTTTTTTTCTTTTAGCAGTGTGATAGTAGGTGTACAGTGTGGTGGACCGGTGGTGATGGTTTTTTAAAATCGGCTTTCAAAAGTTCGAACTAGAACTGGTTTTGAATTTCAAAATCCAAATCCTGGTTTTTGAGACCCAAAAAGAACATCCCCTTATGGTAATTCGTGATTCATTGAACTATTAGCAATTAATATATTCCTGAAACTTTGGAATCTCTTTAGTGTATTAAATGGTTGGTTCTTTTCACCTAATAACTTCAAACCTATATAATCTATTATAGGATTTCAGTTACCTAATTTGTTCTCCACCTTAAGATCGGTCATTGGCTGGTTTACAAGAAACATGTTGTGCATGCTCAGCGTATACAGCTGTCCTTGAATTTTGTTTCCTATGAATTTGGTAACCATTTTTGTCATAGAAATTGAAAAGTATAGGCTATTGAATTAGTAATAATTGTCAAGATGTATTTAGGGGATTATATCTTGCTTTTTTCAGCATTCATTCTGTGGCGTGTTCTTGATTAATAGAGAATTTTAGTTTAATTTTTGTTATCCGTGAATCTCTATTAGGAAGAAACTCTTGCTCCAGCTAGATCCTCGTACCAAAAAATACCCATTTGTACTAACCTTTTTTTACTCGTTTTTTGGTCTTATAATGGTAATACAAATCACACTACCATAAATGTTTCATTGTGTGAGATGATTCAAAATAGTGCTTCATAATTCGTATAGTTGATGCTAGAAAATGATAGATTTGGATTTCTAGTAGAGGACTATTATTTTTCAAAGACTGTGTCCGTCCCCTGCCTAGACCTTTAATGGCATGCTTCATGGTTGTGATTACCAAATAACAAGGGTTACTGGTCCATCCTTAGGGTATAACAGTTTTGGGATGCATATCTTTTTCTTCTGTGTACTAAACTACACTCTTATCATTTTTTTATTACTAAATTCTATAGAGGTTTTCTGTCTATATATAATCTTGTCGCCATTAGTGCTTATTGTCATTGGGAATTTGGGACCATAATACGTGTAAAATGTATATTGGCTGCTTCATCTTTGCAAGTTTGGGAGCATGTTCTGCAGTTGTAGCAACACTCATTTAATTAAGTTTATCATCTTATATGCAGATAGTTGTTACCTTGATATACATGGACTCCTCCCTCTAGGTAGTCCTAATATGTTGTACATTTAGAAAATTAAAGATCAAGGCAAATGTCTATTTGTGGACGGGATGTCGTGCCTACTCATATATCGTGTCTTGATATCTCAATTGTGAATTTATATAATCTTAAGACATGTTAGCAATTTGAGCGGCTTCTACTTTTCAATGCATTAACTAATTAGTTTTTTTTAACCATTTAAGATGTTTATGCTCTTTCAGTAGTTCTATTCAGTTTCCATCTCATGGCAAATTTTATACAGACAGACTATAATACTGACTTGCTATCATACTTTTCTTCCCACAAATTTACTTGCTAGGGTTTGTTGTTGCATTTCATGTTACATTAGAAATTCACTGGTGAAAATAGAATTTTATATCATGTAATTGATTCTGCATTCTTAGGTTAATAATTGAAAGATAACAATCTGTAGCAAAAATTATCATCGATATATTTAAAGAACTTATTTTTTTTGGGGGTAAATGCTTCCATCTTCTATTTAGGTAATTTTCTTTTTCTGTTTTTAGAAACTTTGATTGTAAATGAGCTACAACGTGCAGGTTACAGGAAGTGACGTTGATCCTGCACAAACCCAGCAGACCTCGTTCTTTGTTCTTGCTCGACAGTTTGTCGTTGCAATGATGGTATTAGATACATGGCAGTATTTTATGCACCGTTACATGCATCAAAACAAGTTCTTGTACCGCCATATCCATTCTCAACATCACCGGCTAGTTGTACCTTATGCTTTTGGAGCATTGTACAACCACCCTGTGGAAGGCCTGCTCCTTGACACAGTCGGCGGAGCTTTATCTTTCCTGGTATCAGGCATGTCTCCTCGAGCTTCCATTTTCTTCTTTTCTTTTGCTACACTCAAAACAGTGGATGATCACTGTGGGCTATGGTTGCCTGGAAACCTATTTCATCTTTTTTTCGGAAACAACTCAGCATACCATGATATTCACCATCAGCTGTACGGAAACAAGTATAACTTTTCGCAGCCCTTCTTTGTGATGTGGGATAGGATTCTTGGCACGTACATGCCGTATTCGCTTGTGAAGAGAACCAGTGGCGGGTTTGAAGCACGCCCTACCAAAGAATGCAAGGATAACTGAGACTACTTCCATCCTGTTGGATGGATGTAACATTTGTGTGTATCACTATTATAGGTTTTCTTTTTTCTTCGACCATTATTTGATTTCAATGCTTTTATGATCCGTACATAGATATATTCATGTGCATGTTATGCTTAATTCTCTTTGTAAGAGTTTGAGGAATGATAAATGTATTAGCTTTTTTGTATGAAGCGGCCAGTTATTCTCATCATTTTTTTTAATGTTTTTAGATCCTTCTTTGGGTAATATGATTGTATACTTCTTGGAAAAGCTAATGCTTAATCAACCTTCAACACCATAAGTTGAGATATATTCGAAGACATAAAATATTATTTGAGATATAGAATTTTAAAATCAGCTCACATCAAACACTTGGAAAATATATGTTACAAGTTGAACCTGAGTCTGAGTTTTGGCCATGAACAATAAATGAATCATACACAGATAAAGTCTAAAGGGTAATTGTTCTTTTACTAAATTGGGGGGGGGGGGGGGGGGGGGGT
>JAPKLY010000013.1:1366175-1404620 GCA_026898435.1 Prunella vulgaris | reverse complement strand
GGGTATAAATAACAAGTTAGATCTACAGAGCCACCACCGCGTAAAAAACTCGTCCTTGCACGCCCACGCCTTCTTCCACGGCAAAATTATCGAGCAACTGAGTAATTCAAAATCAAAGGAACTGCCGCTTGAAATCATGTACATCCGTCGTTCAAACGTGCTGTGGTGGATTTCTTCACTGTGCAGAAGTGGAGTTACCCACCCAGTATTGCTTAACTGCAACCAGTATTTTCTCGGATATGAGGGGCCCGTCTTCGTGATCCATCATTTTCGAATCCCATCTCATACCTCCAATTATCTTCTTCACCTTCACGAGTACATCAACTTCATCACGGAATATAACTGCACCTTCAGGCCGTAGAATTCTATCCATCTCCAACAAAATATCTTCAAACTCACACCTACATTCATTGTGTACAAAATTAACAAAACTAATGCAACTTGTCTCAAAGATTTCCCATGATTTTAGCAAATAATAAATCTCGTCTTCCGTAAATTGATTCAGTTGTTCAGTAACCATTGCTGTATCTCACTCTTTGGAATGGCTATACTTGTGGAACCGAGGTAAAATAACATTGCACGAAATTGGGACAGAATATAATAAACAAACTAAAACTTACTGCTTTCTAGGCATAATGTGAGAAAATCAAGGCAAATTTTGAAGCTTACTTGTCATTGTACAAGCTAAAAACTCCACTAGCATGAATGAGATCATACGTCCTTGGATAGGTGGAAAAGCCTTCACACCTAAATAAAATAAGCAAATCAATATTGAAGGCAATTATATGTAATCACGAATAAATCAATGATATATTGAGATGTCAAAAAACGGAGACAAATGGGTGTACCAGTCATGATATATGCCAATCAATCCTCGTTCAAATATAACACCTAAGGTGTTTTTCTCAGCAATAGTGGGTACAACATTCATAACCCACCATTTGGGAGATTGAAGGGCAGCAGCAAATCCTCCAAATCCAGCATTCATATCCATTATGTTACGATACCTTCCAGAGTCGATAATCTTGTTAATCTTTCTATAGGCATTGACATGTTTTTTCCACTGCTTATTATCTTCCAGGTATGCTTCAACCGTAACTCCAGGAATTGAGCCACTAGAAATCCTGGGCGGAACAGCATTAAGTCTTTCCGGGAAGGGTTTGATATCCCCAGGAGCTTCATTACTGTTCCCATTGTTATTTCGAGTAATGCAGTGCTCAATTTTCTTGTACCTGAAAAAGGCGGAGGCATTGAAAGGAAATTACACTTAAGGTTCGGTTCAGTCTTTAATGAACAAATGTGTGACATGATACAATCATGATCACGAGATATTGAAAATAACATCATCTACTGTTTACTTTCAGAATTAGTGATTCATACCAGACATCATCAGCATCTTCAGAGTTACAGAACTTAGCTCCAGAATTCTCTTGTTCCGCACGACAAGAATCAGTATCCATTGTCTTCTGCCATATTGCAATTTCACCACTCTCGGACTTCTTCTCCCAGCAGAGAAGTTTAGCGATCTCTTCAATCTTATTCTGTTCTTCCTGGAGGTCCTCCATTGGACGCTGCCATGCCTTGTAATTAGTCTTCCAATTAATGGGTGGGCCTGAAAGCACCCAATAGCCACCAGGTCTAAGAACACGGTCAACTTCCTTCATGTATAGTCCATCTGCAAGGAGAAAGAACCAAATCATAATGCATCACAGCAATCTCAGAGAAGATAAGGGTCCCCTAGCCAATAGAAGATTGGCATATCATATCACATTCTTGAATACCATTAGGCGTATTCAGCATCAGTATTGTAATTTCTTACAATTTTGCATCAGAATACACAGCATAGATTTAGTTCTCACCATTGACCCCCCAAGGGATAAGACAGCGAGAACAGTGAGCCATGTCAAAAGCACTAGACGGATACGGCATTTTTATTGTTCCAAGAACACCAATGACAGCTGGAACACCCCTTTCAAGAGCAAACTGAACCTGGGCTTCATGTGAATCTCTTGGTGCAAATGACATTGCTATAACATTACGTTTCCAAAGATATGCGCCCCAACTAGCAACCTAGAACAAAAACATGCAATAAAAAGCTAGCAACAAAGATCAACAGCTAGCCATAGTAACTCACAAGACAAGTTTAAAAAAAAAAAAAAAGATAATTAAGAAATAAAAATAAATTGGTATAACTCAAGAAACAGTTTTTGTAATCAACGTACCCCACAACCAGTATCCAATGCTGTCCTAACTGTTCCATTATCAATCGGTATAACTGATGCAAGCTGGTCAATGTACTTATCAGCCCCCTGTGGAAATTGTGTTCCTCCACCAGGGAATCTAAAAACATTACCCTCATACTGGATCCAGTTCTGAATAGCCTTCTCAACGGTCAAGCTTTTATATGGAGCATTGGCAAAGGGAACATAATCACGACTCTTTGGCCATGGAAAAGGAGTTACATATCCTTGAGGAGCCGGAATAAGGCAGCGCAGCTTTTCTCCTTGAGCAGGACAATGTCTCTCACGATAGATCATGCTTTCCCTAGGGAAGGTCATTGCACGTCTTTGATCTTGACAGGGAGTGTAATCAGTGTACTTAGGTGGGCACGGCTTATATACTGTTGTTTTAGAATCAGAATCATCAATTATCCCTGCCTCACCATTATGATGAGTTTCAAAATTGAGGTTTGGAAGAATGTTGCAATTGGATCCGCTCTTGGTCATCTGTAACGCTATGCTGTCTCCTTTCCCAAATCCACTTCTTTGCCATGCTCCTAGTAAGTAGAAGAAACAGCACAGACCAGCTACTATAAAAATAGAAACTGAGCTCCTCGTCCGACTGTCAACAGCATTAAACTTGTTCGCCATCACAGGTCCTGAGGCATTTGTTACCAGATTAGTACAGTCAAAAAAACGACTAGCAACAACATTAAAACTCATTAACATTCAAATTTGTTGCGTGTGTGTGTGCGGGTGGGGGTGGGGGTGGGGGTGGGGGGGATCCAATAGCTATATACACATCAATTAAACTCAGATAGCATGAACCAAAATTAAGCAATGATTTAGGTTCTTACCAAGCTTGATATAAAAACTAAAATCCACAAGATCACGTCAACAATCACACCTTCTTTTCTATTTTCATGACATTCCTCCAAATCCACTTTTGGATTGTGGAAAATACTATGCAACCAATTTTGATTAAGCATAAGACAACATCAAGAAAGCTCCAACCCAGAAATAACAGAGTTAGACGCTGCTGCAAAATTTTATTTGCTTTTCAAAGATGGACTAAAATACATTATGCACATAACTTAGATCCCCAGACACATAACCAAGATTCATCTTTAATGCATTTTAGTGAAATGGCAGCAGATCTAGTAGTAAAATATACAATAAATACCAATATTTTTTCTTAACCTCCAAAAGTATCAAAAAGATAGTAGCAACCATCTAAATTGTTCAGATACAAAAAAAGATTTATAAATCATCTATATCATGTATCAGTAAACAGAGCTCTCAGATGAAACCGGGGGGGGGGGGGGTTGAAGAAAATTGAATTTTTTGAGTTTTAACTAGAATCTTATAAGAAGTGAAATATGCAACCCAAGCGTAAAATATATCACACATCGCAGATTCAATAGAAAGCTTCAAACTTTTACCATACTCTGAATGAATGAATACGAGGAAACCCAAAAAACCACAATCAAAATCAACTATTAGTCGACGAAAGAGATTATTGACAGATTCAAAAAACTCTATATACAAAACAAAATTGGAACAGGCGTTACTAAAGTGGATAATAATGTAGATAACATCAAAATCTCATACCAATAGCATCAGTCGATGCAAGGGGCCGAACCCTGATCCAACGATCTAAAAAGCTCGTATTTTTTCGCTCTTTTGCCACGCGAAAATACTAAAAAGCCGGATCGATTCTCAGAATTTCAGATAAGAAAGAATTAATTTACAGACACCCAAAAACCCTAATGTTGATCGTAAAGTTGTGCAATCTCAATAATCGTATGGGAATATAATATACCCGTGTTCTATTTGTATCAAGTATGCCCGCCTCCTCTCTCTCTCTCTCTCTCAATTGTTGGACTGCAAATCTTCTTTATTTTCCTTTTGTTTTTTAGTATGGAAAATTACATTATAGTTCACAAAATTGACATTAATTATAAATAGATCCTGTGCAAAAAGAAAATATGTTTTTGTCCAAGAAAAAATATGTTTATGTGCAAATAGTATGAATCAATTTGTAAATATAGACATAGTGACTTTTTTGAACATATATGTAAATCTTTTTATTATTATATATTAGTGAGAATACCACAATATACTCATTTTCAATTTTTAAAAATTTATTTTACCCACATCTACTTTAAAACATCTTTTATACCCAATTTATAATAAAAGACCTATATACCCTTATAAAATGGGTATAAAAAATTTAATAACTTTGAAGTGGGTCCCATCTTATTCTCATAACTACACTACCCTCATATAGGGGTAGATTAGACTTTATAAACTATTTAATAGGTAAATAAATATAAATGGAGAGAGGGAGAGAGTTTGTATTTTAAATATTAGAGTGAGTTTTTAATTAGTATTTTTGTATAAAAATTATTAATTAATCACTGATTCGATATGCGATTAATAAAAATTAAAGTTTATAATTAAATTTTATGAAGACAATTCGGTAGAATATTTAAAATTTTAATTTAATTTTGATGTGGATAATACTCTCGTGTTAATTAAATTTTAATAAATATATTTTCAAACATCACAAATTAAATATTTTTATATACTTTTATAAACTATAATATTCATTAATTTGTATTAAAATTTAATTTTTATATTATAATATGCATTATACATTAAAATAGTCTAAATAGAGAATTCAAATAATCACACATATATATGATAAAAATATTATAATTAGTTAATTTATTAAAATTGTATGTTTTAAAATATTAAATTATATAAATATCAAATAGGGTGGGGTGGAGGTGGGGTAGGGTGGAGTGTGGTGTAATAACTAGATAATGATGTTTGTGGGTCATATGGGTAAAAAAGATTGTTTGAAATTGAAAATGGATAGAAAAAGTTGTTTATATTTAAAGTGGGTAAAATAAATTTTGTGAAGTTGAAAATTGGTATTTTGAATTGTCTCCCTATATATTATGTATATACATTATTATTATTTAAAAATTAAATATATTTTTATAACAGTGATTAAATCAATAAATAATAGTGATAGTGAATTATACATAATAGTGATACGAATTCATGTGAAATTTTTTTTTCTTCCTTATTTGAAAATAACCTATACTCATAAATAAAAATTTAAGTCCTATTATACCACCACTTTTTTCTTACTTTATCAATTATTTTAATATAATATTATTTTTTATTAATTCTTGTGTCACTTCTAAAAGGAGAGAAAATTTCACGTACATATGAAGTATCACTATGTTCATCTAGAGTCGGGCCGCCCAAAGCCAGCCTCGCCCCAGCTCATTAGGTCAAGTCATGTTCATAGACTGCTTCGACCAGCCCAAATTTAGATTAATTTACACAAATAGAGCTCAATCAGCTCTATCCAGGCCGCATGCTAATGGGTTAACCCAATTCATTTTTGTTTTTTTAAGAATGATGAGAATAAAAGTTGTACTATAAATACAACAAAATACACTTTGCAATCCATGCAATTTTTATCTTATTAATATCGAACAATACTAATTAAAATTTTATAGACTGGAATAAAAATTACAAGTCCATATATAATTTCAAAAGGAAGTAAAGGTCATTATAATATTAAATAAGTTTAGAACAAAAATAATCATATGTGCACCGGTTGACACAAATTTTAATGTCACACCAATGTGATAATGCACATAAATAGAAGGTCCTCTATTATTTTAATTGAATGCTTGAAATTGCTTATTTGTCATTAACGCATTCGCAGTGGACATATCAAATACTCCCTCCGTCCCGTAGGAATTTGCATCCTACGGGACGGCACATTTTTTAAGGAAAATGTGTTTTATATATAAAGTAGTGGCATATGGGTAAATATGTGTAAAGGTTTGTGAGTGTGCACGTAAATCAATGTTTCCTTTTTTAGTAGTGTGCAAATTCCTGTGGGACGTCCAAATAAGGAAAGTGTGCAAATTCCTGTGGGACAGAGGGAGTAGTATCTATCGGTGGACATGCAATAATTTTCGAGTTTAAAATTTTAATAAAATTAAAAAATAAGTCATAACTTTAAAGTCTAAAAAGAAAAAAAAAAGATACAGTAACATATAAGTGTTAAACTTTCAAACTATTCAATCTATCAATCATGACTAATTATAATATTAAAATATTGTTTTGACTAGTGTAACTCATCCGTATCTTGTACATTTGTATAGATTTTAAATACAAAAAATTTTAAAAAGAAAAAATAACTAAAATTGAATACAAATTGTGAGTATCTATTAATAGTGTAATTTTTTTAAAGCTCGTTGCGTATTTAATGTGCTATATTTTCTATTCTATATTGTATATAATTTAATTTTAAAATTTAATGATGTAAAATTAAATCGAGTTAAATAGGCTGCCCATGGCCAGTCAGATCAAAACGGCCCAAGCCCATCATGCCCACCCAGCCATCTGAATCGGGTCAAAATGGCTCAAACTTTTTTTTACCCATATATAATGTCTAACTCATTCTTAATCTCATGTAGGTCGTGGCCTTATATTTTAAGAAAAACTATATTTGAGATGACAATTCATCTGGGTATCAGTATAATAAAATTTAAAATTATATTCATTGAACAACAGTTTTTTAATAAAATTATAAATAAAGCTTAAGAACAAAAATAACAATTATCGAAGAGATCATCCGTTAATTTAGAGTCTTGACCCAACAATGCAGGCTCTTAAAAGAACGAGAGATCCTAATAAATTCATGTGCCGAAGTATTTACTCTAAAACATTTTTATTATAGTTTGTATTGTTAAATTGTGAAGAGACAAAATGGAGAGCTGAAGAATATTCGAGATATAATTATCAGGTCAGGAAATTTGAAGAAGTCGTTAGAGGATATAATCCTATATAATTAAGATAGTACATATTATGTTCAATTTACTGATATTATTTTTCTTATGTAAAAATTTAGATAGACTTACAATTATTTGTAGAACACTCAAAATTTATTTGTAAAACACTTAAAATGTTGTATGTCTATTTTTATAAATCAATTAATAAAATTAAGTATTCACAATTTTTTTTTTAAGATATGTGATAATCATTTACACTAAAATGTGTGTGTTAGTTTATCATTTTTATTTTAATAGGAAATCCAAACTAGCAATCCCATAGAGATAAAGGGACTAAATTGAGATTATATACAATAAATGGGAGAAAGTAAGAAAAAAAAATGGTGCCTTATGCTATCTATTTTTAGCAAACGCGTGGTGGGGGCAAAATGGGGATAATTTATCATCAAAATCATCCTCTCGAGTGCTCAGCAGTCAGCACGCCCCATTAGATCTGCTAATTGGCCCCACATGGTCGGAAGCGCTATTGGGACCCACGAAAGATATTTGTATCCAGTATGAGCAGGTGCTCTTGCACCGAATTAAAAGTCAGTACACTCAATGGCTAAGATCGACTGGAAGGCTCAACTACACGGTACTGTATGTAGTGTATTGTTTGTTTTGATTAAGGTTTAAATTGGCAAATTTTGAAAATGATTCCAGATAAAATCATTATGATTGTTTGAAAATTAATATTTAGTTAATGAGTAAGGCTCTCGCACAACAGGTGCATTGTATAATTTAAATGTATTTTTAAAATATTATATTATTTATTACTGAAAAAGTTATACTACAAATTATTACTGAAAAGTTACACCATTAAATATACATTTTTCAGTAATAATATGTGTGACTTTTCAATAATATTTTGTGTAACTTTTTAAAAATGAACTAGAGTTGCACGGTGCACCTGGTGCATACAAGACTAACGATTGTATTATTAATAAATATAAATAATAAATAAATTTTCAATTATTTATTTATTTAAATTTAAATATGAAATTTTCAAAAAAAGATTAAAATATCAAATATTTGAATTAAATTGTTAAATATTTAGCCAAAATATTAAAAGTTTAATAGTGGTTTATAAAATTGAAAATATTACTAATTACTTTCATATAAGATCTGATAATGTATATATATTTCCACATTTCCTCGTTGTATTTTCTCAATGATGAAAACAAGTTTAATATTTGAAATTTAATCACTGCAGGTACTGGCTGAGGCCTGAGAGTTGGGAAGATAAGAAAATTAAGTAGTAATTTATTATCATTAATGGGAATTGATAAGCGGGTGGCAGATACTAATTAAGGAGCAAGCCTAGTATTCTTATATTCCCTCTGTCCCGCAGAAATTTGCACACTTTCTTTATTTGGACGTCCCACACAAATTTGCACACTAAGGGCTCATTTGGTTCGTAAGATAAAACTATCTATCCGTCAAAAATATGCATGTTTTTTACGGATAGATAGTTTTATCTTACGAACCAAATGAACCCTAATAAAAAAGGAAGCATTGATTTACGTGCACACTCACAAACCTTTACACATATATACTCATACACCACTACTTTATATATAAAACTATTTTTTCTTAAAAAATGTGCCGTCCTGTAGGGTGCAAATTCCTACGGGACGGAGGGAGTAATACACTACATACTCACTTAACAGTTAAATATGTTTACATTAAAAAATAATAACGGTTCATATTATAAAGTGTGAATTGATTGCACTGAAAAAATTATACTGAGAACCGATAATAATATAATTTTTTTAATATAATCATTTTACACTTTTTAATATTAACAATGTTAAATATTGAGTGAATATTTTATACACCAATTGCATGTGAAACTTTCACTTAATAAAGTTAAATATTTTTTATGCTTGTTAGTGGACGACGAATCAGCCACGAATGGGGTGGAAAATCCTAAAAAATAAGGACGGGACAAAGATTTTTTTTGTCCCGTAGGAGAGATGGACATGAGATTGTATTCCCCACCAGTTCTACACAAGATCCCGCCTATATATATATATATAAATTAATAGTGTAATTAATATATTTTTTAGATTTTAAATTTGCATTTTATTTTTTAAACATGTTTTAGTTTTTAAAAAATCAATATATCTTTTATATATATATATATATTGTTCCCGAGAAATGTAAAGGAAAAGTTAAAATGGGTGATAATATAGTGGACCCTTCTGGAGAATGCATTGTTTGAGGGTGGTCCACACTCCATGTCGATTATATGGATCCTAGTGTAGACAATCGCCCACCTACTCGTGGATATTAGGGTGTGTTTGTTTAGGGGTGCCCCATCCGGATGGGCGATGGATTTTCCCCCATCCGGATGGGCGATGGATTTTCCCCCATCCCACCCATTTTTCGGACTTGCACATCCCATCTCATCCAAAATACACATTTACTCTCTATTATATATCTACAAACTTATTTCACATAATTCAATACCAATCACATCAATTTTATCTCACATATAAATACATTTTATTTATCTCTTTTTTACATATATCATATATATTTTTATTTAATTTATATCAATTAATATAAAATAAGAATTAATTTTAATTTTTTTTTTTTACATATTATAATATCCTATTATATATATATATAAATTATTAATATATAGACTATATATATGTAATTAATTAATATTATAAATATATTTAAATTTCATTTAAGATTATTATCTTGGAATATAACAAGACCTCTACTATTAGTAATTATTTGTGATTTAGAATTGAAAATATTTTTTATTATATATACATAATTTATCTAAAAAAATTATTAATTATCAAGGTTATTTTTAAAAAAAATATTTATGTATTACAACAAAATATAATTAATATACAATCATTCAATCATTACTCCACTAACTAACAATAATAAAATAATACATCATCATCTCCAAAAAGTATTGATTTGACATAAAGTTCCATCCACCCCTACCACATCCAATTCAAACTAAACACAAATTTACTATTCACAGGATTTGCCCCATCCACTTTTTTTCTCCATCAGGATGTGCTCCATCCACCTCAAGACGTAAACAAACACTACCTTATTGTTTGGGCATAATATACTTTTTTATTTTATATAGTGTGTGAGATGATTTATAATAAAATTAATTTGAAATATAATTATTAAAATAATTTAAATTTTTTAAATAATATATAATACTCTCATAGTCTCATGGGAATTTATAATTTTTTTTCGGGACGTCTCATAATAACTGTTTACACTATTCTCATTATTTTTTCACTTTTTTCTATCACATCACATGTAGTATATCAATATCTTTATACCCTTCTTAATATTAGAAGCCAAAAAATTATGAGTAACTTATAAAGGGATGGATGAAGTACAATAGAAAGTAAAAGATA
The DNA here is from genome assembly GCA_026898435.1 of Prunella vulgaris. Taxonomy (NCBI): domain Eukaryota; kingdom Viridiplantae; phylum Streptophyta; class Magnoliopsida; order Lamiales; family Lamiaceae; genus Prunella; species Prunella vulgaris. The sequence goes on along the minus strand of JAPKLY010000013.1, from coordinate 1,394,132 downwards.
TTTTTTTTTAATTTGTGTGCCCTCTCTCTTGCATGTTGCTATGAGATGGAAGGAGTATATTTTTTACTTATATTTTTTAGTAAAAATAATTAGTGTTTTTATCTTTTGTGAAAATAAAGCATATCCATTTATAAAATAACTTATATTTTTTAAAATTTATTTATGTATGAATAAATTTTCTTTGTAATACATTCAATTTGTCAAAAGTAACTACATTAATTTGAGATATATTTACCAAGTAAAAAAAATTATTAAATTTATGTGATATGCTATACAATGATGGATAATTATTTACATTTATAACTGAGCTGTAATCCTAAAAGCCCATAAATTATTGCGACTATATAAAGCTATGTAATTGATGAGGCTACATTGGTCGATTGAGTTAATAGCTAGAATGATACATAAGAAAAATGCAGAAAAAGACAAAAAAGAAAATGAATACACATGTAAAGTTTTACGTAGAAAACCCAGACAAAAAAAGCAAGGGTCACTTGTTTTAAAAATTTTAATGGTAATGAGGTAATATTTTATTTTTCTCTTTTATCCTTATATATATTAAATAAGAGTTTATGATGATTGTGGTACGAATAATTAATTGAGAGATAATCATAAGATGGGATTGAATAACCAAATGAAGGTGATAATTATCTTATTTAGGAGAAAAAATAATGTTGCGTGGGAATGTCTTATATGAAACTGGTGGACTTACTTAACAGTTAAAGTTGTTTATACTGAAAAGTTGCGGGTTGATATATTAAAAATTTTACACTGTTATCGATATTTTTTAATATAAATTTTTCAGTATATCAATCTACAACTTTTCAGTGTAATCAACATTTACTTTTCAATATAAATTATTTCAACTGTTGAACGAATGCACCGTGTACTTGGTGCACATGCATGAGACTTGCTCATATTGTGTACCTCATTTGTTCTCATTATCCACTATGAATATTATATACGTATTGCCTTAGTCTTGTATGCACCAGTTACACCGTGCAACTCGAGTTAATTTTTAAAAAATTACACAAAATACTACTGAAAAGTCATACATATTAATACTGAAAAGTGTATCTTTAATGGTGTAACTTTACAGTAATAATTTGTGTAGCTTTTCAGTAATAAATAATGTAACTTTTTAAAAATACACTTAAGTCGGTGCACCTGGTGCACAAGAGACTTACTCATATATATGTATTCTCATTCTTATTACCATTGATGAGTTTTCATACCAAGCGCCCCCTAAGACTCTTGTTTATTAAGTACACTGTGCAATTCAAATATATTTTACATTATTTATTATTGAAATTTTTAATTTTAACAATTAATTTTTTAATAATCATACGTATAACTTTTTAATAATATTTTAAATAATAAAAAAATTACATAATACACTCAATACGACTAAAATAAAAGTATATGAAGATAAACGTTATATTATACTCCCTCCGTCCCAAATGACATTGCATACTTTCTATTTTGGTCTGTCCCACAAAAAGTTTGCATATCAAAAAATGGAAACTATTTATTAAACCTCACTCTCACAACACACATATAATATTCATAAAAATATATATATTTTATACCTTTTTTTTAAATACGTGCCCAAGACATCGCAATGTCTTTTGGGACGGAGGGAGTATAACTTAAATTTATGGGAGAGAATTGTAAATTATAATTGGAACACAAACAAGGGTCGGTTGCACCGGATAGCAATCAAGTCAATTTATAATTTTAAACCAAAATAATTCTTGGTATATAAATGGATCGCACCCAAAAAAAATTAATCGCCAAACGTGATTTGACTAAGAAACTCTAGCTCCTCGAAAATAATGGAGTAACTACTCTTTACATCTCATATTTAATTTAAATATGGTTTCTTGCTCGTTTGATATTGGTATAAATAATACTACTAAGTAAATCAATATTCCTTTCAATTTAATAATCTCTTTACATTTTTATGAAATCTCATACTATTTCAAAAAATGTATGAGGATAGTATTGGAATGAAAAAATATTATTTATATAATCATATTTCTTATACATTATATATATATATATATATATATATATATACATGCCATGTTATTACATATGTTATTACCTGATTATTTTCGTATGTGGAATCAGGATAACAAAAATATAAAAGTAAACGATTAATCTTGTGAAAAAATGTAAAGAACACCGAGATTTATCCAGGTCTTATATTGCAAGAGTTGAGATTTAAGTGTGTAGTCTATTGATCGTGTCAAAATCCAAATCTTTACAAAGATGGTCTTAAAGTCATATTTATAGAGAATTCTAAATAATGCATGTGCATTATTTACTTTGTAATGGTCAACTAAACTGTTACAAAAATCATTATGAAAAGTCTTCCATAATATAACAGCTTCCATGTGTGGCCTCTGATCGGCACTAATTATGCTACACATTTGGCATAATTGTTGTAATTACTCTCGTTGTGTTGACTTAGAGTATGCTCGTGCTCGTTGACATGTACTTTGCTCGTACTTGCAGACATGTACCTTGCTGCTCGCAGACATGTACCTTGCTTGTGTTCGTCGACTTGTGTCTTGCTCATGCTCGCAGACATGTGACTTGCTCGTGCTCGTCGACATGTGCATTAATCGTGCTCGCGCCCCAAGCTTTACAATATTTAATTTGTGCCTCTCATAAAATAATTTATGGGTCCGAGCCCATATTATTATTTTATTGTTGCCACAACAACATACATAATAATTTCTTTATTAATTAAATTTAGTTAAAAATAAAATAATAAAATTGTAAGATTGTGTTTATTGGTGACTAATTCCTTTGGTCACCACAAAACGAAAACAATAATAAAAAATGTTGCTGCCACCTTTTACATCTCAATCTTGGGCGGTCGACAGCCTAAGATTGAGTTAGGTCATAATATCATTTGTTTGTATATTATTGATTTTGATAATTTATCTTTTGATGTAATAAAATTTGTAAATATTGAAGATAGTGTGTATTTAATTATATTAAAAATTAATAAAATAAAATTCTACATAAATAGAGTTTCAATATATTTTAAAACAAATAACATCTCACTTTTTTCTCTTTTAATATTTCTATCTTAATTTTATGTCATTTTATATGAAAGGAATTGAAACGAACTTTTATTTAGTTGGAGAGAAGATGAAATGACTTAAAATGACAACAATAGTGGGTTTAGAGAAGATTGTGATTGAATTTATTGGATAAGAGATGCTTGATTTTATTATGTAACTTAAACAAGTAGAACAATCTTTTAAATCATTAAAGATCAAATTATGGAAGAGATTGGAATATGTTTTGTGTAGTTGGAGAGAACATGGAATGAGTTGGAATAACATCTATAATGAATTTGGAGAAAATTGAGATTGGATTTATTTGGTAAGAGACACTTGTTCTGTTACGTAAATTGGTAGGATAACCTTTCGAATGTTAAAATTAAATTTGTATTTTGTATTTTTTTTATAATTTAATATTACATGTATTTGTATATAATTTATGGGTATATTTATTTTTAATTCATATTTTATAAATCTGATAATTTTAAATTTATTATTGAGTTAGTAATTTATTTTAAGGGTGTGATAATTTATTAATATAAATAAATATAAAAATATTAATTATATATAATGTGTATTAAAAGTTATTATTTAAATTAGAATGATGTCATTGTATAAGAAATTAAAATTAAACCCAATTGAAAACTGTGTGAGTGAGGGAGAAATAAATATTGCAATATAAGTTTGAGATGGATAGAGTGTATTAAAATAAGAAAAAATAAATAAATGAAATTAGATAAAATTGGTACCGACAATAGAATAAAAGGACTCGGAAGTCGTGCCTACTTGACAAATAATCCAATAAACACGTACTCCCTCCGTATATAATCAATTTGCACATTTTCTATTTTGGGTTGTCCAAATTAATTTACACACTACTTAAAAGAAAAACATCAATTTACGTGCATATTTATAAAACTTTTCACACATTTATCTATATATCACTTTTTTATTTAAAAAAAATATTTTTCTTAAATCGTATACCATCTTAAGGGTTCAAATACCCTGGAACGGAGGGAGTATATTTTTAATAGAGAGGTAGCAGGCTCTTTGAATTGACAAAGTATATATACTTCCAAGTTAGAAAGATTAAATAATTTATAAGATAGTTTTCGGTCTAAGCTATTTCTGAATCTACAATGCTCCTCTTTTTAACACAAGCAGCTGCTTACAAAAAAATAAAAAATAAAGGATAATCTACATATTGATTAAAAAAGTTTACTATATTTAAAAATTTATTCATAATATTTGCACAAAAACATATTTTTTTCTACATAAAAGAATATTTTTTTTCTACACATAACCAATTTAGAATTAATGTCAATTTTGCAAACCATTTCATAATTTTCCAAAAACATAAAATAAAAATAAAAGCTCACATGCACAAAATCTTCTATTTTAATAGAGTAAAAGATTGTAAATACGTATCCTCAATAAAGTTAAAATTATCCGTATTTATAGAAATATGGAACCTTTAATTAATAAATATATCGATTTAAAAAATTTAAGAAATTTAATAATTATTTAATATATAAATTTAATAAAAGAATTCGAACAAATTTAATAAATTCACACGAAAGATAATTATTTTTCCAAAATTTATCAGAATTTCAAAAAAAAAAAGAAGATATTTTAACGATGTTAAGTTCTATTTGTAGAAGAAATTAATCAATATTGGTATTGACAATCAATATTTGTTGGTAATTTCAATATTTTTACATTATGAAACTATTATTTTTACCCAATATTAATATTAATAATTACAAAAAATGAATATATAAAAAATATATCAGAATATGATTTAGCGGAAAATTTATTTAACATATTACTTTTTATTCGCATTGTCATCACATCAATAACTGCACAAAATTTTTTATTTTTTTTCAAAAAGCCTTCAACATAAGTACTTTTTTTTTTTATTATTATGTGCTTCACATGGATTTTCAATCATTCTTGAAAAGAGAATAAATATAATTTAAAAAAAGTAAAGTCTTTTATAAACAAATTTTATTATATTAAATTAATACTATTAAATATATTTATTGATATCATATGTATTTATTAATAGGATTTTATTTATGAACTAAAATTATAATTTTAAATAATATGGTGTGTGTAACAATATCAGCAAATTCATCAACTATAAATTCAATATTATAAATAATTTTCACGTGAAATTACTCATTAGTTAATTTTTTCTTTCTTTCAATTCTTTATGGTAATTATCTAGAATTCAAAAGTGCAGCGAAAGAGAACAAGGATTGTACATTCATGCATTTATATTTGTATGGATATGGATATGCATTTTTAGTTGTACATTGTCAGTGGGTGGGAGACAATTAATAGGGTCACAGATAATTAATTAATGGCATATATCTGCAGATTCTAATGGGTCCTTCTGATGATGGTCTTCCTTGAACAATCAACAATGCTCAAACAGTATAAAGATTTGAATTAAGAGTAACTTGTGTTGTGCGTATCTGAAACTCCAGACTACAGCTGGCAAACGGGCCGATCCGGTCCAATCTTGCACATCGGGCCAAAGCATAATCACTTGCCAGGCAGGGTCGGTCCATTTTTTAATCGGGCCCATAAAAATGTAGTTCAACACAAATGTCGGGTAGGCCGGATAAAAAACACCAACTTTTACATGTCAGCTAGCCGAGGCATATTCACGGACCAAGTTGGGTCGGCCCATTTTTCAACCGAACCTGTAAAAATTGAATGAGATGGTTTTATACATATAAATAATATTTTTTATCAGACATAAAATACACACGACTTTTTCTTGTTATTATTACTAGTTTTTTCACCCGTGCGATGCACGGTATCGCACGATATATGATATTTATTAAATAAAAAATTTATAATAATATAATTAATTACCTTATATTATGCTTATGCATGAATGAAAAAATTGTAATGTCAAGTATTAATCCTTTTATATATAACTCCCTCCGTCCCTAACCAATTTGCACACTTTCTATTTTGGGTTGTCCCAAATCAATTAGCACACTACTTAAAAGGGAAACATCGATTTGTGTGCACACTCACAAAACTTTCCATATATTTACACATATACCACAACTTTATTTAAAAAAATACATTTTTCTTAAACCGTGTGCCATCCCAGGGGTGCAAATACCCCTGGGACGGAGGGAGTATATTTTTTGTTTTAAACGACATTGCACAATTCACTATTTATCAGTAATAAAGAATTATAAATTGCATCTCATTATACTAATAATTAGACATAAAGACGTTTCTTTTTAATTTCATTCATTTAAGATGAATAATACGACCACATCAAGAACTATTGTATATATTTATAAGTCAACTTCCGTACAAAAAATCTCAAAAGTTCAATCTATACATGTCTTTTTGAAACATAGTAATAGAGAGTAATAAGTTTAAATATGTGTCATAATGTGATTAAATTTAATGGTGTGACATAATTTGATTGATTTGTAATTTTTTATTTTGATGTGGAAATTAACTATTCTTAAAACATATGAGTTTAATATCAAAATAATTTTTTTAACCAAAGTTAAATTAACATAAATTATTTTATTATTTTGACTATTTAATATATTATTTTTACTTAAATAAATAAATATATATATATATATATTTATATACAAACATATTTTAATTTTTAAAGCATTTTTATTTAAAGACTTTTTAGATTTTTACAAATTAATTACAATAAAATATCATTAAATCAAAAAATAAAGTAATTTTTTCATCATACAATCGAATAATTCTCTAGTATTTTCTAGCTCTAAAGAAGTGTCATTAGAATTTCAAAATGTAGATGATCTAAATATTTGCTTAGAATAAAAGTGGTGTTGGGATGAACTTGCAATCTTTTTATTTATATGGACAGTGGATCATTGTGGTTACCAGATGAATTTCAGAATATTAATATTGGATAGTGAGTGTAACGCTATTTAGGAGTAAATTAATTAGAATGTAACAGTAGTGGTGAAGATGAATGATCTTTTTATTTATGCATAATCTATTAATGTATTTTGAATGTAAAATAATCGTGTGTATCAAGTTTAGAAGTTGAAAGGTTAATGTTCTTTATTAGGAGGTTGGTTTAATTTTGCTTTATGTGTTCTATTTAATGAACTATGCATAATAATTATGTTTATAAATTTAGTAAGTAGAAATTTGGCTAATTAATAAGTTTTCAAAAAAGAAATAAGATTTTATTATCATATAGTTATAGATGCTAGTAGTAGGACTATTTCATTTCTTGATATTAATGGGCCGTAATCCGATAAAAAAGAAAAAAGGGGCCATAGTGTAACTTGGTGTTCGGCCCATCAGTGTCCAAGCCGACCAATATATCTCTTGTAAATTGTAATGAAATTAATTTGACTCCAATTCACCCATTAATGATTTCTTTTAAAGAATTAAAAAATAATAGGTCAAATGCCTATACGTATTCGTATTAGAAACAAACTGTGCCCACTTTTAGCTAAAAACTCAAGTTACTCTAGTGTATATATACGATACAATACAATAGTATTGTTGAGCAATGTAATCAAAGCCTCTCATGAGTTGTCTATACTTCAACAAAAAAAAAAAAAAAAAACTTTTAAATTTGAGTTTATTTTTTATTAGCAAATTAAGTTCATAATATTTAACATATATCATTATATGAGTATTTGTAAATTTATCTTTGTGAAAATGGCCTCTGTAGACAAATAAATTAACACATATCCACTACCAATGTGATAATAAGTTATGCCTAATTTATATTCCATTTAGTTGTATCTGATCATGTCACTAGACGGTTTCATACAGGACTAACTCTTAAGTTCAAACTAGTTAGGGGCAGGGATGAATTAATTCCATTAATTACATATATGTTCATGGGAATTAAATTAGGTGCATGGGGTTGAAGATTAAGGACACATATTTTCAGATTGCACGTTTGGGAAGCAAAACCTAGGTCAAAGGAAGAGACAAGAAAGGCCTACAAACGAGGGTTAGGTTTTTGGAGTTTGAGTTGGGCATTTGACTCGGTGCAAACTCTTCATTTAATTCATGACAATGTACTATAAAATTTATTGCATATATGCATGCCTTCCACATTAAGACAAACTAATTAACCCGGGTACGATAAACTATGGGTTTCTTTGCAACCAAATTCAAACTTTTATGGGGGTTTTGGAAATTTTGAGTAAATGACTTCTCAAGAAGCAAGAAATTTTGAGGAAACCCACGCATGCCCTTGAGGCTACAAAATCCAAGATTATTGACTTCTGCCTCACTCAATTTAATCTAACTCAAAATTCAACTCCTATATATATAATTAATATATATTTCAAATATATATTGTTGTATTAACTCAAAATAATTAATATTTCAAATATTGTTGTTTTAATTAACTCATATATATATATATATGCACTAGCTAGGACGTGCAAAAGGGTTAAATCTCTTTAATCAATTAATTTATATATATGGATGTGAGAAACTAATTATATATATATAATTTTACCTTTTTCCAACTACTCTTCATGATATTTATTTATTTATAATGTCCTTTGTTTTTGGGAACTCATCGACATAAAGATATTCGGAAATTGGGTTGAACTAATCCCTTCAAAACCCTATGTCAAAAGGTTCCCACATGCACCCCATTAACCGTTTCGAATTGTTCTTTAATTCATTCTTTATAATATATATATGTTTAACTTAATTTAATTCCTGTCGTCGTCGGTGCATCAATGTGTTGTGTTGTACTTTCTACATGCATGCAATATAAAGAAAAATAATTTGTGCGACATCATCTCATGTCAATCTGAGTTTATTATCATTTTTACTGTTATACTTTTCAATTTCTTTTCTTTTTTTTATCTTAAAATTGTAAATTTTATGTTTTGAAGAGTGATACAATTTATTCACAAAGTATATCACTTATACACGTTGCATACACTATTCAAAAAGTGATACTCCCTCCGTCCCTGGTCTTTCTTCAAAAAGACCAGGGCACACATATTAAGGAAAGGTTGGAGTATGTGAGTGTGAAGTTAAATAATAAAATATAAAAAGTATACTTTATTGACTTTTGTGAGTGTAAATTATTTCCTTTTTAAAGTGTGAAGAAAGAGTTGGAACGTCCCGAAATGGAAAAACAGGAAGAAAGAGTTGGGACGGAGGGAGTATAAATTTACTTTAAAAGTAATAATATTAAAAAATCGACCTCAAAGTGAAATACGAGAAAATAAGTTTTTTGGTTCTATAACTTATTGAATGTCTACTTTTAATCTAAAAAAGTTTTGACTCTTAGATTATAGTTTCATAATTTTTTGGATTGTTCAATTTTGATTCTATTTTTGCAAAAAAAGTGAAAATAATGTCATTTTTGTCATGCACAGTGCACTAGTTGTTGAATTTGAAATTTTCCAGTATCCAGCTTGCTGATATTTAATTTATTATTCTTTTTATTAGTATTTCAGTGATACAGAAAAAAATACTCCATAAAAAAAATATTTGGCAGTTACGTCAGCAAGGATACTGTAAAGCCCCAAATTCAAGCACCACGTATGCATGATAAAAAAATCATGTTATTTTTACTTTTTCAACAAAAAATGAAGTTAAAATTGGATATCTCAAAAAGTTAAAGGACCAAAATCTAAAAATCATACTTTTCGGGCCAAAAATAAACATTTGATAAATTATTGAACTATAAAACTTTTTTTTTTCTCGTAAAAACACTATTTCACACTAAACTTTTTTTTTTTAGGTAAATGTTAGTTTTTAGTACGTAGTTAGAAGTTAATTCTTCAAATATCCAAACACTCCACGGGTCACTCACTCCAGTGAAAGTTCGATGGCCAGGTGAGCTAACTCACCAGACTATTTCACACTAAGCTTACTAATAAGTCATATCCTAATAATGCCGGCTTTTAGTGGCGTTTAAAAATCTCTTACTAGCTATAATTCTTTTGGTCGATCGTGGCCCAGTTAAAAAAAAAAAAAGCATGATTACATAATTTGAAATAAAAATATAATATTGTTTTTAAATGGTGGAAACTAAAAAAAATTCTAATTATGTACGAATCTGGCCCATTTCTCAAATTACCTAGGAAAGAATTTGTCTACGGAAATGAAAATCACAAGTATAATTATGTACACAAGTAATTTGTCTGTGGAAATTATTCGAATGAATATGCTTAATGGTTAGAAAATTTTTAGAATTTGTAGACTAATATATTGACAATCTCCACTAATATTTAAGAATGCGATTATTATTGTTAAAAACTGTAATCATATTTTAAAAAATATATAGATAATTTTTTATTTTCTTATAATAATGTGCTTGATATATAGCTTACTTCATTCTCATTCATTTGTAGAGTAAGTTTATCCAGAAAAAGTAAATTTTTTTTTTGTGAGTAGAATGGAGTAATTAATTAAGGGAAATATACATAATCAGTTAATCATATTAATTATCCAAATACCTAACTACGTACTCTATAATTTTTTTTTTTTTTAAATATCTTTAAATTATAAAAAAATGAAAAAGTACTTAACACTGGTTATCCCATATATATCTGAGGCAAATCAAACCGGTTGAATTTAGGTAGCGGTTCATTTTTCAAAACAGAGAGTTGGAATTCAGAGGGCAAAATAGTAATTGACAGAAGTCAATATTTGTAAGGGCTAAATTACCTAAATTAATTAAAAGAAATAATGGCCCCCAAATGGTCAACCTCATGAAATTCCACTTTAATTAATTAATCTCCATTTGAGATTCTATTATCTGTATATTTATGACTAATCTTATTATTAAATCTGACAAGTCAGTGGAATAGAAGCTTGGGAATGGAATTAGAAGTCGCATTTTTGGATCCTGAGACTCAGTGCAGACTCCACTTAAATTTAATTTAATTAAATGAAAAAATAAATAACTTTCAGAATTAGCAAAAATTAATAATAATATAAATTAATTAGAATTTGACAGCCGAATATAATTTTGAGCTTTTGCATTGGTAGTTGTTTCTGGTCCTCATTTCCATGTCATTAGATTTCAAACACTACCATGCACCATTAAGAAGCTTTCTTTGTCCTCACTTGAACCATAATTAATATAATTACAACCTAATTGTCCTTGAGATTCCTCAATTTACACTTCCATGCCAATTTTTATATTCCATTTTCTTCAATTTAAACCAATATATATATATATATATCTTGGTTGTATGTATATATAGGTGTAATTAATTAAGGTTGTTAAGTGCACTTGAATATATATATATTGGTAATTTGATAGAATTAATTAGGTGCTTTAAAGTCACCAGAAAAGGCGGCTGATCCTTCGGAGCTAGACTCCTCCTCGGGTCACACGTTCCTTGATATTAAGTGAACTTGCAAGTGTCCCAAACTAATTTGACCCTCATCTCCTTGGCATGCATGCTTTCATCTCACTCCTTCCATTAATAATTCTTAATTTGGTTCTTTTAGGGTTTTCGTTATAACTCATTCCTTCAGAAGTGGTCCAAGTAGAATATACAGCAATGGACCAAGAAAACGATAAATCGGACGAGGTAATGTTGCCGGGCTTTCGATTTCACCCTACCGATGAAGAGCTAGTGGCCTTTTACCTAAGAAGGAAGATCCAACACAAACCTCTCTCCATTGAGCTCATCAAACAGCTCGATATCTACAAATACGATCCATGGGATCTTCCAAGTAATTTTTTTTTTTTTTTTTTAAATAATTGGATTATTACAAGTATTTGATGAAATTAAATTTATGTGTTTGATTATTTTTTTTATTTAGGGCTAGCAACTACGGGAGAGAAGGAGTGGTATTTCTATTGTCCGAGAGACCGAAAATACCGCAATAGTACGCGGCCGAACCGGGTCACGGGAGCCGGGTTTTGGAAAGCGACCGGAACGGACCGGCCTATTTACTCGTCCCAAGGCTCAAAATGCATCGGTTTGAAGAAGTCACTCGTTTTCTACAAAGGAAGAGCTGCAAAGGGGATTAAAACCGATTGGATGATGCATGAATTCCGGCTGCCTTCGATCTCCGACGACTCCGCCGCCGTTAAGAAGTATTTCGACAAGAATATCCCCGCGAATGTAAATTACTTAAGCGTTTATGTTCGTTAGTATGAAATTGATACCATTACATGTGCACGAATATATATATATATAAATTTTATTATTTTTATTACAGGAAGCGTGGGCCATATGTAGAATTTTCAAGAAGGCGAGCGCACAAAGGGCTCTCTCACATTCTTGGATTTCTCCAATATCGTTTGGTCAAACGACTGATACCATTACATGCAATCACGCGTTGATGAACCCTTCCCACCTCGTCAACTTCCACTTCGATTCGACCAACACGCCTCTCCAATTCGACTTCCCCAATGACGTCGAACAATCGTCCATCGCAAGCTTCTCTCCTTTGCATTTTCCCCTCGACAAACCGGCAGCCCACCACATGGAAAACAGACAACCTCATGGTCCTGGTCATCTCTCTTCAAATGTGGTGGTTGCAAGTTACGACGTTAATACTCCTGATCAAATATTTGATGGAGCGGCAGCTCCCAAACGTGCCATCAATGATGCCTCCTCCTTGTTGCTAGAAATGTCAAGTTCTATATTCGGCGGCGCCAAGGGGTCGGAGAAGGCGGATTTCAGCGCGTTGGACGAGCAATGTGATGGCTTCGCGGCCGTGGGGGTGGCGGAGGACGACCGGGGGAAGTTTGCCGATGAATGGGGGGTAATAAGGTCATTTCCTATGAACTTGTCCGAGGCGTGGAAGTCCAGTTTGTTGTGGGATTCATCTTCTCCTTGTCCGAGTGAACTCTCAACTTGTTACTCTACTAACAATTGCTACACTTGACAAAGATTAATTCAATTATGAATGATTTTTGTTCTATATAATTCCAAGTTTTGTAAGCTTTTAACTAATTAATTTCTAATTTAATGTTGTCAAGTTTTTATTTCTGGTAAAAGAAGTAATTAGGTATTTTAGATAGCATTGTAAAAATTAAAGCTAATCCAATGCATCTTCATCCTTTTTTTTTAAATCAAATTTATTGAACTCAATATTAAAATTGTACATATATACACACATGTATATGGTTGGCATTCAGCAGTGAGATTTACGTGTGCTGCTATTTTGGAAGCCTTTTGTTTTATTTTATACATTATTTAATTAATTAAGCTTTTGTAGCATCTTTTGACCAAAAACTGGTTATAGTTTGGCCTATTATTTTGTCAGCATTGCTTTAGAATTAAGATTTTGATTAATTACAAATTTTGATAAAGTCTAAACTGTAAGTATTATTTGGTATTCAGATGATATTCATGTATTGAACTGCTCCGTTATTCAAGAGATTAAAATAAATAATTTGCTCTCTCTTCTATTATTCAGGGTTATTAATATAAAAGAGTTGATTTTGAGCATTTTATATTTTTGGACTTAGATGAAATGGCATTATAAAAAAATGGCACTAGAGTATTTGGCCCATACCTCTGCCAATTCAATATTTTTCCAAAAATTTGAACTTTTAAACGATATTGAGATGAACTTTGATTTGAAGATTTTTTAATTGTAATCACTACAAAAAAGACGGATTTCAGAGACCGCCAAACGGTCGCAAAAAATTATTAGCGACCGTTTTTGCGACCGCTTATAGCGGTCGCTAAAACAGTAATCGCAAACATTTAGCTACCGCTTTTTCAAAGGCGGTCGCAAATTAACGACCGTCAAAACGGTCGGAAAGTGGTCTCAAAAATGTCCGCGTATTGACCCGGTTTGGTTTGGTTTATTCTTGCGACCGCTCCATTGCGGTGGTTAAATATATTTTAGCGACCGCTAAATGCGGTCGCAAAATATTATAATCATTATAATAATAAATTTTATAATAAATTTGCGACAGCTTTGTGCGGTCGCTATATTTATATTAACGACCGCCTTTGGCGGTCGCTAAATATTTTGTATATTTATAATAAGAAATTATATTTCTATTTTGCGACCACTATATGCGGTCTCTAATTATTATTTTGCGACCGCCTCTAGGCGGTCGCTAAATTATTTACGTAGCAAAAAAATGTGGCCAAGATGGTTCGAACCCAGGCCCTTTCTCGAGGCTGGCTGGGCTCGAACCACTTGGCCACAGACCCAGCATCTTAAGCATATCATCACATATTTTATATGAGCCTTATTTGGCTCAGAATAAATGTTGCAAACTTTGTGCCCGCAAGGAGTCGAACTCGTGACCTCTGGGCATCTCAGAGGTAGTTGTTCCACTCGGGCACTTGTTTCTTTCGTTTAATTTTCTGCAACTAATTGTATATAACTCCAAATTAAGTCATGTTTTTTTTTAAATCCATCAAATTAATTCCTTTTTGTCTCTAATTTATTAATGTATATATATTTCAATAATTTTTTTTAATGTTATAAATTTTATAATTTACATTTCTCTTTTTTTTATTTTATTCGACTTTTCGCAATTAATAGTATATAATTCCAAATTGTATCTCGTTTTTTTTTTTAATTAATCAAATTAATCCTTTGATACTTAATATAAATATATACTCCCGCCGTATTTCTATAAGTTGCTCGTTGCTTTTGGGCACACGAATTAAGGTAAAAGTGAAAAAGTACAAGTGATGTGATGGAAAAAGTGAAAAAGTATGAGTGATGTGATGGAGAAAAGTGAAAAAGTAATGAAAATAGTGTAAAATGTATTGAAAATAATAAAAAAAAAGTGAATAGTAGTTTCCAAAAAAGGTAAAAAAGCAATGAGCAACTTATAGAAAGACGGACGAAAATGGCAACATGAGCAACTTATAGAAAGACGGAGGGAGTATATTTCAACCACAAAAATGTAATGTTATATATTTAATAATTTACAATACCAAATTTTTAATTTGTTCATTTTTATTCAATTAATTGTATATAACATCAAATTAGCCACAAATTTTAATATTCTAAATTACTACAATTTGATATCATAAAAAATAATTTTGATGTAAAACATAAAATTTTAAACATTCAAAATATATTAATAAAAAGTTAAAATACTTAATATTCAATTCAAAGAAAAAAAATTGTTCAACACATAAATTAACTAGCCGTTAGAATTAAAATCGGGCATCCATTCTTCAAGATCCTCAAGATCCCCACCATCGGCACCCTCATTCCCACGAGAAGACGCACCCACTCCGGGACCACCATCCGTACCAGCACCACGACCCGTATCGGCATCTGCCTCATCATCCGAGTCCTGTGGAAGTGGAATTTTAGTAAGTGCAGAAACTTGAGCCAACCAAGCCTGCATCTTCCTTTCTTTTCTCTCTTGCTTGTTCAACTTGTCCTTCAACTCGGCCACTTCTTGCTGGAGATTGACGTCAGGATGAGCGGACACAGAATATGATGATGATCTCGGGCGGTGCGTCTGACGGGCAATCTTACTGTAAGCTCTCAACCCTAGTATCTTACCCCTATCTTGCCTTCTGTATTCAAAATCGTGTGGAACAAGTTATCAAACACATTATTCTCTATATGCATCACATCCAAGTTGTGTCTAATCAATAATTTACTCCAATAAGGCAAGTCCCAAAAGATGCTCTTCTTCTTCCAACCTCCTCGGATCCGTTTATTGTGTTCCATTGCGTGCTCCTCAGTCGTTTTCCACAAGCCAGTTACTGTAACTTCTCTCAACAACGAATCACCTAGAATAAAATGCGTATTGTTAAACTAAATCTATCAAACTCTTAGAATAATTAAGTACTGGTTAAAATATGAATAATATATAAATACATGTTCGAACTCGTGGCCTTGGACGCTTTACAGGAGGTTTACCCTTTACAAAATTCTTTTTGTCCCTCCGAAAGGCATGATCATCACGTAGAAACTTCCTGTGGTTGTCGAACCATGATATCTTCTTACTCTTTGGAAGATAAAATGCCTCAGACTCATCCATGCAGTACGGGCACGCTAGTCTTCCAACTGTCGACCACCCAGATAACATAGCATATGCTGGAAAGTCGCTGATGGTCCATAAAATAACAGCCCGTAACGTGAAGTTCTCCTTTCGGTACACGTCGTACGTCTCTACTCCCAAATACCACAAATATAACAACTCTTTAATCAACGGCTGAAGGTAGACATCCAGTTTATCCTTCGGGTTGCGAGGACTAGGCACCAACACAGTGAGAAATATGTGTTGAGGCTTCATGCACAACCAAGGGGGTAGATTGTACGGAGTCAACAAAACAGGCCACAAAGAATACTTCTTCCCGTGCATACCGAATGGAGCAAATCCGTCTGTGCACAAACCAAGTCTCACATTTCGCTTCTCACTCGCAAAATCTGGGAACTCTCTATCAAGATGTCTCCACGCATTAGAGTCTGCAGGATGACGCATCTCTCTGGAATTCTGATCAGAACACTCCTCAGCATGCCATGTCATGTCTTTTGCAGTGGCACTCGACTGATATAACCTCTCTAGACGAGGAGTGATGGGAAGATAATAAATCGACTTGAAAGTTGTCTTCTTCCTACGATCAGAGGGTTTGAACCTAGGGTGCCGGCACATCCTGCACTGATTAATGCTCTCATCGTCGCCCCAAAACAGCATGCAACCATTGGTACAACAATCAATCTTCTCAAATGGTAAACCCATATCCTTCAACAGACTCTTACTTTGATAGAAATTTTCTGGTGCTGTGTTCTCTTTGGGTAGGGCCCGTTTAAACAACTTGGCGAATTGATTGAAGACTTTCTGACTCACTTTGCCTTCAGTTTTGATGGACAACATCTGAGCGTTGAATGACAACTGAGTCTCAGTATCATAACCAGGAAACAATTTTTGATCGACAGATTTGAGCATCTCGAAAAATTTCTTTGAACGTGGATTTGGTTCCTCCTCCATGGCTGTGTGGTGAACACCCAAACCAGACTCATCAATCATCGTATGATACCGTTGGAATTCATCTAGCTCATCCAATGGTGTAGACGAGTCGCAGCTCGAACTACCAATCTCAAATCTCTCACCTCCACAACTACTCAACTGATCATAGAAGGCAATCACTGTTTCCAAATTATAATTCCACCTGTCTTCACCATGTCTGGTCCAATTATAATAAAATGGAGCAAAACCGAACCTGACAAGATGAGTTTTAACCTCATCTATGCTCAAAAATCTTTTGTTACTGCACTTTCTGCCTGAACAAGGACATCTAATCCGACCACAACTATCCATGCAATTTGGTTTACTACAGGCAAACTTAATAAACTCATCAAGTTTCAGGCAAAATTCATAATTCATATTTCCTTGTATCAAACGAGGCATTTCATACATCCAACGACGATCAGAGAGTTCCATCTGATACAAATTAAAAATGAATCACATATAAATTATTAAAAAATTCGGCAGAGTTTCGACTATAAACAAACATATCAAATTTTTTAAAACAAAAAATCAACTATAATTACAATAATTATTCACATTATAAATTCTAAAATTTAATGTGTCACATGAAGAACACTTATAAAACATATAATACACAAAATTTAAAATTAAACGGTAAAATTGTAAAAACGTACGGTGAATTAGAAGCAACGAGCACAATATAGTAGTAGACTTCCACAATTGCCACCAACACTTTGAAGCAATGCTCGTTTGAATTTGGGAATTTTTTTGAGGTGTGAGTGGGGTTTTTTCCCCGAAAAAACTGAAGAAAAGAGAAGCTGATTCTGTTCCATAATCGCGTTTTAGCGACCGCCATATTATGTGTAGCGACCGCATTAAGCGGTCACAAAATTATATAATTAAATGGAGCCAACTACCCTAACCGGATACTAGTTTAGCGACCGCTTTTGCGGTCGCAAAATTAATATTTTATATTTGCGACCGCCAGATAGCGGTCGCTAATTTTAAAAAACAAACCGATTCTTCTTTTCCGGGTTACCAGTTCCGGGTTTAAAATTTAGCGACCACATTTCTGTTTGCGACCGCCTGTATGCGGTCGCAATGTATTTTACTAATACTTTTGCGACCGCTTATGGCGGTCGGAAGTTTTTTAAATGATTTAGCGACCGCTTGGCGGTCGCAAACATTCCAAAATTTACCAAAGCACCTCGGCGGTCGCAAATACGGTCGCTAAAATGAATATTTGCTACCGCTTTATGGGCGGTCGCAAAAATGCGGTCTCTAAAACCCGTTTTTTTTGTAGTGAATGAAGCTGAAGATAAATACATGATTATTATAATTGTTGATGAGAATAAAAGATGATCAATAACACTATTTCTTTTAAATAAGGTAATATGTAAAGATGTTAAACGAGTCACGAGCTAACAGACTGACCTGTTTAGCCCTGAAAATTATAGGATTAGGTCCGAGTATATAGTGACTCATTTAAAATTGAACTTTTTTGCGCAGGATAAATGGGCTAGCCCGCTATTTCATGGGTTGGCTCGTTTAAAAGACAAAATTATGATATCAATCAAAAACCTCTATTTCAAAATCTCTCTATTTTCATCAACTCTAAATTTTAGAACTAATCTTCATCTTAGATTTTAAGTATATTAATCTCATTCATTAATTTTATTTTATCTTCTTATAATATGCAATCTCTCTTTATTTTTATTCATTCTCTAGCCTACATATTATAATAATACAGAATTTATTTTTTTAAGTTAGAATTAATGATAATAGAGAGATTTTGAAATGGATAATTTTGATTGATTTTATACTTTTTATAGTATAAACTTATACAAATTTGTATGTTGTACTTCTTGTAATACCATTAAGGGTTGTAAATGACACTTTCTTTTTGTTAAAGGTCATGGGCTGAACACCAGGGCCTTGCAATTTAAATCGATTTTGAAATGAATTAATGATTGATTTCTTTTTTAAATCGACTCAGGCCTTATAACAGAAAACAAAGACATACATCTCACATTCAATTCAAGCAGCGAAGTATTTAGGAGCCATCCATGGAATTTATACTCCCGTGAAAACTATTTTTAAACTTTCCTTGTTTGGACATTCCAAATCTACTTTCACACACCTAAAAAAAAAATTATTTTACACTCACAAAAATCAACAAAATACATTTTTTCTTATTTTATAATTTAACTTTACACTCATATATACTCACTTTTCCTTAATTCGCGTGCTCAAGACTACTATGAAAGTTAAAATTGCACTCATATACTCACTTAGCCAGCAACATTACAAGTGAACATCGCCAAGCACAGGGAGCATGGTCGAAACGGGGAAGCTACAATGTATAAAAGTTTCAGCAAGAAACAGGTCTAGAAAATAAGTGTTTCTCTACTGTTGCATCTAAAGACCCAAAGCAATGAGATGTTGCAACTACACTTCTTTGAGAAACATTTAATATTAGATCATAACGAACATGAAAACCCTGGCCACCATTAAAACTGACACATTCAGCTAGATCAAAATGAAGATCCACAAGGTTTTTGAACATCACAACACATAACATCACAAATGATTCAAAAGTCTCCAGCTAGGACAAATCAAAAACATCCTGATTAAAAAAATGAATTCTATTCTGAACCAGAAATCTCATCTGATTCAATTCATCATGCTTTTCATATTTAGGACATCAGTATCTAGTATGTATATGAAATTGTTCATTCGTCGTTTCATGAGTAATAAACCACCACGGAATAATTAAAACAACTAGACATGTATGTGTATGTAACAAACGGCAGAACTAATTCACACACACCATGTAACAAAACCATGAATCAGGAAATAATTGAACAAAATTTCAAATCGCAATCCAAAAATGAGTTTTACACTCATCACATGACGGAAAAGTCAAAAACCTAATTTAGATGATTTCTCGACAAACATAAGAAAAAAAAGTAGTGATTTTCCGAAGGACACAGAAAGATACTCAGTATGATTCATCCATGGCCAATTGTCTAGCTCTTCCTTGCAAGCTTTTCCTTCGCCTTCTGTATCTTCAACACCTTCTTCACAATCTTTTGTTCCTCCACCAAGAAAGCTCTAATGATCCTTCAGAACCCAAAAAGAGAGTATGAGAAAAAAACTTAACGAAGGAAAACCCAAACCTACATGATAATCGATTGGCAGTAATTAAAACGGGAACACAAAAACTACCTTTCCCTTACTGCACCTCCAGACAGCACTCCACCATAAGGACGGTTCACAGTCCTCCTATTTCTAGGTAGTCTAGACCTCTTGTACTCGGTAGGTCTCAAGTGAGGAATCTGCAAATATGGAATAGAAAAGGCTCAAATTATCATGATTATCATAAAATAGAGCATAAAGACATATTGACACAAAAGCCACAAACATTAATCGACAAATGATTTATATCAACTGAAAACTGCAATCTCGTTAACAAAAATCAGAACATTAGCAAGCCACTGATTGAGCCAAAGTAATACGGCTGCAATGAAAACGTACACTGTACTCCATTCATAATAACAAAAAGTTATGTTTGCACACATTACTTATTAACTACTGATCCAGTACAAGATTAAGCTCCTACAGAAATTCTAGTTCTACTTAATTAGCAATCCTATGATTCTCAAAGAAGAAGCTTTAGCATTTTCAGACATTCGGAACAAAAACAGACTACTAATCCAGCACAAGGACAACTGCACGAATCTAATATAAAAACAGCCCCTGATACTGATAGTGATAAAATTTATAGAAACTTCGAGAATGTCAAATACACCAAACTGAGGATTATAACCAACGCGATAACTAGAGCTAGAGAAAAGCTAAGAAAAAGGAAGTGATGCAAAATCCTAAGATATGTATCATCTCTAATTTGTAGGCAATTTATCAAAACATACTGAAAACTCCGAAATATAAATGAAACATTCAAGCCATAATGTGAGAAGCAAATTATTATAGACAATGGGAAAAATTAAAAACAGATCATTGCATTGTCAAGAACAGACAGATGAGAAATAAGCAAACGCACCCCTTGGATTCTCTTTCCAGTGACAGGACACTTGGGACCGCTTGCCCTCTTCTTAGTGGTCTGGTACACAAGTTTCCCTCCTGTTTTCAGGAACATGACACATTCCCATTGAAGATTAAACACAACACGAATCAGAGAAGAACATAATTTAACACAGTATAAACAAGAATCAAAGACGCATACCAGGAGTTTTGACGATCCTGTGTTGGTTGGATTTCGTGGCATAACTATGCCTGGACCTGTATGTTAGCCGCTGTACCATTTTCGCCGATAACAGGGTATTGTGTTATCGCCGTCTGAGGGCTGTGACGAAGAGGGTGGGAGGGGAGAAGTTTAGTATTTAAGTGGCGATTGCAACCCTAGAATTTAGGGTCGAGATTCTTTTACAAAAATTTCTACGGTTAGGATGGGATTTGGGATGTACCTATGTACACGTTCAAAATTATCGCTAGATTTGTTCACCACCCAGTTTTTTTAGATACACTTCCCGTGAACTACCCCTATTACCCCTCATTTATCAAATCATTTCAAAATAAATAGTAGTACAAGAGAAAAAAGCTTAATTTCATGTTATAAGACTGTTATTTATTAATAAAAATTTATTATATTTTCAAATAATACAATTTTAATAAATAATAATTTTTATTATTAAATATAAATTTCATGATATATTACAGTTTCATTCGAGAGTTACTCATAATTCAATATACCTATCTTTAAAAAAAAAAGTGTTACTCCTAATAGTTTTTTTTAACCTAATTTGTTTAGGGGGCGCTTGGTATAAATTTAAGATGACAATGATAATGGGTATCAATAAGGGGTAATTACTATGTAGTTAGTGATTACACTTTTCTTAATGTCTTATTCATATATAATAAATAATATCAAACAATACTAATAATAACGAATCTTCATTAATCTCCATTCATTCTCATTCCCCGCCCTCGTTACCCCTACCCAAACAACCCTAAAATTTGTTCTTGATATCAATAATTTTTTGCCGAAAAGTGAGATTTCGGAAAATATTTGTTGTAGATCTTTATTCGGCCAAATTTTATGGAAATCAGAAACAATTTTCAACGAATCAAGTTTGAAAATTACAAGTCACAAAATTAAGAGAAAAATATTACTACTATTTTCTGGAATTTTATCTCATTCTATTAACATAATATAACATATATATACGTGTGCGTGTGGATATATATATACAAATGTATATATGAGATCATAAATATTTTCAAGAAAATCCAAAATTTAGTTTTTTTTTTTTTTTTTTAAGATACACAGAATATCTATATGAAGGACTTGTTTGCAAACTCTAAAAAAAAGTGTAGAATCACTTTTTTTTTAAGTTGATAAGACCCAGTTTTTTTAAAAAAAAGTGATTCTACACTCTTTTTAGAGTTTGCAAACACACCCGAAATATGTATAAGGAATGTATGTGTGAGATCTTAAATATTTTTGATACAGTTTAAAATATAGGTTTTTTAGAGGTAAATATAATATCTATTTAGTTGTTCCATTAATCTTACTAAGCCCGAAATATTTATTTTGTTAATTTTTTTTTCCGGGAGTTTTGACATAATTCCTTTGCTTGGTTGTTTGATACAGCAAATATGAAAAATATCAATATACAATACTTATAATATAAAAAAATACCGGTATACGATTTACTTTACCAGTATATAAGTACCGTCATCTAATCAGTCTAATTGCTTCCTAATCAATATTTAATCGATCAAGTCGTTGTCTAATGGGCTCCATGCACTGACTATTATCCACAAACGTTATTTTAGCTATTTAGCTATTTGACGTTGTCTAATGGGCTCCATGCACTGACTATTATCCACAAACGTTATTTTAGCTATTTGATGTAAAACGGATCAGCCAAGGATCGACTAGAAACTAGTCACCGACTTTTAGAAGAGTGGCAGGGGTACGAGATTATATAATAACTGTATATGGTATTCATGATTATGTGATAAAACACTGAGAGTAAAACATATTTTAAATTCGAAATAAATGGGCAAAGTGGTAGATAATAAAACAAAATTTTAAATCACATCGAAGACAGAAGTTTCAAAGCAATGAGAGAAAAATCAGAACCTAGAATAGAAGATTTCTCAACAAAATAAAGAAAAACTAGTAATTTTCCAACTGACACGAAGAAAGATACTCGGTATAATTCATCATCCTCGGCCAATCGTCTAGCTCTTGGTTGCAAGCTTTTCCTTTGCCTTCTGTATCTTTAGAACCTTCTTCACAATTTTCTGTTCCTCCACCAAAAAAGCTCTAATGATCCTTCAGAACCCAAAAAGATATTGTGAGAAAACTTATCAAAAGCAAATCCAGAACGTTGATTAGTAATAGATCAAGTCAGAGAATATTGATCAGTAAATAAAATGGTATATAAATGAACTACCTTTCCCTAACAGCACCACCAGACAGCACACCACCATAAGGCCGATTCACAGTCCTCCTGTTTCTAGGTAGCCTAGACCGCTTGTACTCAGTAGGTCTCAAGTGAGGAATCTGCAAGTATGAAATGTGAAACCATCAAATTATCATAATTATCAAAAATTTGAATAGCATAGAGACATTTATACAAAAGCCACAAACTTTAATTGGCACATGACTTTAACAGAAAAATGTCATCTTAATAAATATCAGAACATTATCAAACTACAGATTGAGTAATAGAGTAGTTACAAAAAGTTGCGCTTTACTTCATTTTGGGCCCATTTGGCTGTTCTTATCAGCAATTTAAAACAGTTTATGTTGTTTAGAAGGTTATAAGCTTTTGAGAACGCTTCAAGCTGTTTAGAAGCTTATAATAAGCTCTCTCAAGGTATTTGGTAAGATAAGATGTTTAACAACAGGTATAAAATCTTGAAAATAAGCTATTTACAGCTAGAAGCTCCAAAAAAATGAGTTGGGATAACACTACTTATTTTTCTAAAATCTCATAAGCTAGATGTTCATAATTCTCTTACTATCCTCTCTTTCACTTACTCCCCCTCTTAAAATTAGAAAATATTATCATAATTTATCAAATAAGTTACAAGATATGCTAGTCAAACACTAAATCAACTTTAAATAAAAATTATATGCTATATTCTCTTTAGATAGCTTATAAAATGTTTTAAAGAATTCAGGCAAATATGCCCTTAGTTGTCCTTTAAATTCATATCAACTGAAAGTTATTATCTGCAAACATGAATCATTAACTAATGATCAGTTACAAGATTGAGTTACTACAGGAACTACGAGCATTTTCAAAATAAGTCAAAATATAATCAAATAAAGCCACTCCAGAAAATAAACAATTAAATGATTCTACCAAGATAATAACTAAACATTCAATGAACTGCATTATACAAAAATGGAAAAAGAAAAAAGAGACGTATTAAAAAGATGAGGAATATGCAAACGCACCCCTTGAATCCTCTTTCCAGTGACAGGACACTTGGGACCGCTTGCCCTTTTCTTAGTGGTCTGGTACACAAGCTTCCCTCCTGTTTTCAGGAACAGGACCCATTCCCATTAAAGATAAACAATCCGTTAAAAAAATAATAAAATTTAACACAGAAAAACAATCCTTCAAATCAAAGATTCCTACCCGGAGTTTTCACGATCCGATGTTGATTGGATTTCGTGGCATAGCTATGCCGCGACCTGTATGTTAGACGCTGCACCATAATCGCCGATTATTGGGTTGTCGTCGAATGATGCGTAAACGAAAAGGATGGGAGGAAAAAAGACTGCATATAAGTGCGATTACTGCCCTAGATTTTAAGGTGGAGATTCATTTTTAAAAATTCTACGGTTGAGATGACATTTAATA
This sequence comes from Prunella vulgaris, assembly GCA_026898435.1. Lineage (NCBI taxonomy): Eukaryota > Viridiplantae > Streptophyta > Magnoliopsida > Lamiales > Lamiaceae > Prunella > Prunella vulgaris. Next base: position 1,369,227 of record JAPKLY010000013.1, on the reverse strand, counting down.
TATAATTTTCTTTTGGTTTTAAGCCCAATTTGAGCCCAAAGAATGTTAGCCCATTAGGATTGTTCTAAATTTATAAAAATAAAAAATAAGTTTTTTTTTTTTTTGTTGAAAGTGAAAAATAAAAAATTTTAAAAGCTAAGAAAATTGAAACTCTATTAACTCTTGAAAAAATATTAATAGATTTTTGTAGTAAAAATATTGAGCGATTGAAAATAAAAAATTTTAAATTAAATTGAAGAAAGTCACCTTTATTAATAATATAATATTTATTTGTAGGAATAATTATATATATTTTTCCCTTTTCTCCATAAAAATAAATTTTAGAAAATTCAAAAATAGATGAAACAAACCTGCATTTACGAAGTGCTTAAAAGAATTACAAATATTATAAAATTGATTATTTCGAAAATAAAAGTGAATATGGGGGTAAATTTGTAAATGTCATAGTATGATTACAGGGTCACAACAAAAGGTGGGATCAAAATAATCAAGTTATTGTGAGTTTAATTGGAATTTGAATCCTCTACAAGAATTAGTTCAGTTCGTAAGCCATGGACTAAATAATTAATCTCCCTAATACAAGATTATTTCTATTAAAACATGCATTAAGGCACCTAATTTAGAAAAGAACAATATAATACTCATGAATTTGTCATCCCATTCTGCATTAGAAAACATCTAAAAATACTGCTTTCTTTTAGCATTGATTAATTTACAAGTGAAGAACCAAAAGTGGGACACTATTTATGCTAACTTGGGAAAAGTAAAAAAGATGGCTCAATGTGAACCTTCCTCCCAACAAAACTAATGCTGTCAAGTTTCTTACTGCACCATACTAACTGTTCTCCTGTTAATCTTGACATATTCACCACTCTTACAATTAACCTTAACTCAACTTCACATGTCAACATTTCCCGGTCCGCTCGCCACCCTTGCCGTCGCTTCAACTTCTTCACTATGCAGTTTTGACTCCTGATGCTGTCTTTCGTTCTTCGCTCCTTCTGCATAGCGACGAAGACATCAGCACACGTAAACGAAACATATGATCAGCAAATCAGCACAAGAGATTAAACGAACCTTTTGAAGATCTAAGATGACATTCGACAACAGCTCCGAGTACCTAAGGTCTTGAAGGTCAATCTTGGTGGCAATGTTACCCGATTTCTTGTCAGCAGAGAGAAACTCTCGGAAAATTAGCATCGACTCCCTGATGATTTCCACCAACATTTCGAGCGAAACTGCATCCGAATCCTCCCCCCTTTCCTTCTTGATCTTCAAGCAATCATCTAAGAACAATGCCAAACTTACTTACATTTCTTTCTATAAGTACTATGAAAGCAACATATGTCACTTTTGATCATTGGATTAGTTACCTCTTATAATTGGGACCTGAAAAAGATTCCTAACATAGGCCTCATTCCTATGTTGCTGAAAAGGTTCATCTTCCATGAACCTTTGCATGAGCACTTGAAATTGCTGAAACTCCTCAGCAGCTTGATTGTACGAGTGATTCCCTTCGCAGTCATAATCGAGCAACTCTCGTGCTTTTACATACAACCACGAGAGAATCTCCCACGAAAGACAAAGTCGTCCAACGTAAACCAGTTCCATGTCACGGTGCATCTCAGAGACCGATTTATGCATTGGATCCGCGTAGATCCTCTGCAATTTCCTCTGCCAAATCTTGGGTAAAACAGAAGGTAACAAATCGACCTTTTTCTTACCTGCAGTAAATACTTGGGAGTCCTTGAGGTGGAGGAAACCTATGATGTTTTTTCAACAGATGATCAACTTTCATATCAATCATTGCACAAAAGGTATGAATATTATACTTGCTAAACATGCTATTCATGCTAAGTAAAGATGGCACTAATTTAAACGAAATGACTCAATGATGAGCAAGAATGCACTTTAGAAAAAGAAAATAAAAATTGATTTGATTACATAAAGTTGTCATCACATAGTTTATAATTGGTGGTTGCTTTAAACATTCAAAAAAAGGGATCTTGACCATAAAGATTGACACCCACAAACAACATTTTGTAATCTGGAAATTAGTTACTACTTAATTTCAACAAACATTAATTTCAACAAAAATATCAATCTTGATAGTTGAGTTAAAAAAAAAAAATGAAGCAAGAAGCAGAGTAAATTTGAGCTTACTGATAGCATGTAATGTCTGGTAGCTCAAGACGTCCAACTTTCGCATTTTTCCGGAAAAAATCTTGTAGAATTTCTGAATTTCCTCCATTATGTCTTTGTACTCAATCTTGTGATCAATGTCCAAAGGTTTTAAATCTTCAAGCATTTTAGGAGATTCACACTCTTCTGATATAGTGGGAAGGCCTTTGACCCTACAGGCTTTTAGCTCCATTTTCATCTGTTGAACTAAATTCTGGTGTTGAGACAACACATCTGGTTCATCTTCATCAAATTCTGCATCCCAACAACTTGTTTGTTGTTGTTGAAACGACGTAGTTGCTTCGGCCTGCATGAGTTTGTGTCCTTGTGATTCCTCAACCTTGTTAGAATCATCAAATGGAGCAGTTTCTTTGTCAATGTGAGTTAACTCAAATAAAAGAGTCTCCAATTCTATGTACTCGTCATCCAAATCCTCATCCATTCCCGACGAGTTATGATCATAATCGAGATCATCTCGTCCTTCCAGATCAAGAAAATCGCGCATCCAGTTTCCGGGATCAGATTCTTGATCTGCAGCAGCTGAGGAGCTGATGCTCGGAAGCAATTCAACTTCGTATGCAAAATCCTGCTCCTCCGGAGTTTCATCTTCAGAAAAACTTGAATTTAAATTGTCTCTGCCCTCTAAACTTTCTTCACTGCAAAGAGGATTGTGATGATCCCTCTCCTGATCAATTTTGAAACGATCATCTTCTGTCCTTTCTTGATCAATTTTGAAATGATTATCATCTTCTATCCTTTCTTGATCAATATTGAACTGATCATCATCTTCTGTCCTTCTTTGATCAATATTGAACTGATTATCATCTTCTATCCTTTCTTGATCAATATTGACATGATCATCATCTTCTGT